>JANHGB010033558.1:0-16523 GCA_026283785.1 Coracopsis vasa
AACACAGCTCTTAGAAAATTTCAGAGAATATTCATTGTGCAGTTTTCCTGCCTGAATACGTGGGAATATTAGGATTTGATACAGTCAAAGATCACTTCAGTGCCAGCAATCTTCCAATGTCTTTCCCACAGTCTCCCCTGAAGGGCAAACCAGCAGTTGTGGGAAAGAGCCCTAAGCATCTTGGCAAACAAAGTTACGGCACACGTCACAGACGCACAGAGGCAAGTGCAGGAATGGGGAGGACATGGTTACACAGCTCCTACTGTGGTCACACCGAGACAAGGCTAGCTGGACTGTTCAGACCTGGATGCTCGTCACCCTGGTTAAACCAGACAGTGAAGATGTTCTGTGTGCATTTCCTGGCATGGAAGGGCTCCAAGGACAATGCCAGCAGCATCTTGCCACTCATACATCCCTTTGGAAAGCTGCATAGTAACTACTGTCAGTGCTTGCAGGGGCCAAGACTGTTCCAGGGCTGCAACTGAGCAGGGATTGAGAGATTTAGGCTGTGCCATTGGCACCCTGCAGACTCATGAGCGAAGTTAAGTCTTTTATGTTTCAGGTTCCCTGTCTGTAAAACTGAGACGTTTTTCCACGTAGAGATGTTGCAAGGATTAAGTCAATGTTTGCAAAGCACTTTTGGATACTTAGATGGGGAAAGCTATGCAGAAGTGCAAATTATTGCATGGTGGCCGTTCTGCACTTCTTCTGACACTGGTTTTCCAGACATTTACTTTACTAGTTCGCAGGCTTGTCACCCAGCACTCAGCCTCATGCTGAGAGACACTCCCTAAAGTATATTGCCTCCCCCCATTTAGCATTCCTTACTTAAGCAAGACACCACTGAATGGCGTCTTGATGAGAGAGCATGCCTAAATAAGCAGGACTGGATTGGAAACTTACAGCTTAGTGGCTGCAGAATCAGAAAGTCTAGCCAGAACTGGATAGTTTCAGAGAATGCTGAAATGTTCCCCTTTATGTAAAAGTTTGCCTCCAAGAACTGAAGACAGGAAACCAGCTACACAGACAACAGCTCCCCTCCGCCCAAGGAAAGCAGCAAACAAAATCCAGTGCAACTGGGAGAAGCGAAGTGCAGACTGGCCTTGAAGCAAATCCTACATCTTGGTATTACTGTCAGAGCTTCCTCAGAAGTGCTGCTCAGATGGAGCTTGTTAATGTGCATTAACCCAGTGCTACTCACTGAAAGGAGACATCAGCATGCCCTATTTACCAAGTCAGAGGAACTGCATGGGCAGTGTACTTCATTTCTGGAAGTGGTGCCTCTGTTACTCATGCTCTCCAAACCAGGCACCCTGTGTGACAGTCTGGGGTTTTCCCGGGAGGACTCCTGGAGTGACACAACTCCTTCTTCCCACAAGGGAATGGCAACATCCTGAGATGCTCAGGGTGCAGGGCACCAGAAGGTCACAGCCAGGACAGTTCTGCCAGCCCCACCTGCCGGAGGGTTGTTCCCTGCTCCCTTTGCCAGGAACCTGCCTTCATTTCCGCACACAGCTGGAAACTGTTCAGGGCTGGATGGAATTAGCAGATGGTCACAGAGCTACTGTATGTTCAGGTTTCCCTAGACTCAACCTGTCTTTCTGACTGGAAATTGAATGCAGATGGGATCTGAGGTCTCTGGGGCATTCACTGCGGGTCCCTGGACGAACCACTCCAATGCATGAGAGGACCCGCGCCCATACAGGTATCAAGGAATCCCAAACAGAAGTAGGGGAATCAGGTATGTTGAACCACGCCACTTTGTGCTTCTTGAGAAGGGGGAAAGCGATAAACAGCAGAGATATGCTGGAAAAGCCTCATCAAATTAACACAGCCTTGGGAGACCTTTTTCGAACACTCAAGCCTCACCTTCAGACAGGAGGATGCACACGGCCATTACCTGACTCCTGGCACAATGAAACGTAGCAATTACTGATAATTTTAGCCTCAGCATGTGCAGCAATGCAGTGTGCTAGCTCTATGTTTCCACTCCATGCCTCAGCTCACAGGAGCTGTAGAATGGTCTGAGTCAGCCAAGGGGCAGAAAAACATCACTTTCAGCAACATTGCGTGATCAAGGGGACCCTTGAGGGGTGGAAAAGGTCATGAATTCCCCTATCCCAACCCTGGCTCTCACTGCAACTGTGGCAAATTAACTCCTCTGTCTTCATCTGCAAAGTGGAGATACTATTTGCCTACCTCACAGGAAAACACAGAGATAATTACCAAGGACAACTAAAGACTTTGCTCCAGAACTTATTACATGAAGAAATTAAATACTGAATGAAGCAAGACCCCACAAGTGTCACTTAACTCTGACATCTGGAGCTTCCAGCCCACCGAGGTCTTAGCAGCCGCAGTGCTTAGCCTAACATCTAAATGTTCCCTACAGGTAAGAGCTCGCTATACCCAAGAGTGAATCTGTATGTTTCAGGCAGCTGGAAGCCTTGCCTTTCTTTCTGTCTGAGCAGCACCTACTAAGGTGCTAAGGGGTCCTAAGAAATAAATAATGCGCCACTGTAATGTACATTTGTATTCACAGACTCCTCGTTTTTCCAAGCAGTAATCGAGAGTATTATGTTACCTATGGTTGAAATGATTAGTCATGTTTCCAAAGATTAATTTACATGTTCTTTTGTTTAATGTGTACGAACTGATTTAATGGCTGCTTATGAACTGAGCTAACAGTCATTTTGAGAAACAGATGTCTGATGCAGTTTTAAGCATTAAGAGTGCTTTTATTCATATCCTTAGGAGAAAAAGGGCTACACAGTCTACAGTAATAACACTAATGAATCAAAGTACCACAGCTGCCCAACAGGGTTCTGACAGAAACCAGTTTTTTCTCAAGGAGCTTTTTTTTTAAGGCTCTGGGACAGTGAACAACTGGTAGTATGCATGCTTTACATGTAAGCATGTGCTTTGCTGGAGCCAGAACACTGAATCAAGTCCTATCTGCACCCAAACAATGTGAGGCTTTTGCGTAAGTGCTGAAAACTGTAACTACACAAAGGCAGTGAAATCTGTATGGAATTCGGATCCTCCACATTTTATACAAATAAATATTTGAGAGTTTGAGTGCTTCTGATACAATTTTGTGACACTGGATGCAGAACAGGTTGTTGGCTTTAAGCTCTGATAGATTATTGTGTGTGGGTGGTAGCGTTAGGGTAAAAGAAAGGGAAGAAAGCTACTAGGAAAGCAGTTGGTGGCTGCAAATCTATGATAAATAAACAGCACATTCCTCTTCTGCACAATGCCATTAGAGTCTGTGTCAGACTTTAAGATCCTAATGTCATTTGGGTGCAAATTTGACGGCCTGGGGTTCTGCAGTGCTCCCTATGGAAAGTAGATTTGGGATTTGAAACAATTTGCCATGTCCCAACAGCGTTGCTGTCAAGTTCCCAAGGAGCCTCTAACGCACTAGTTATTCACAGGACCCTTGCAATGAACCACGGGTTTGATATTTTATGGTCTGGTGTGTACAGTGCAGGATATGATTACACACAAGCCTGCTTCCCATCAGCCACCACCTCGTAATCGTTAACATATTTATCCTTGTGGTGCCTCAAGAAGATGACATTGTTATTAGTCCCATTTTATAGATTCAGAACTGAAGCTCAATAGCTAAATGACTTGCCTTTGAATACACAAGATTTACACTGAAGGACGGAATTGAGTTGTAGCCCTACCAGGCCCAAGCAAGGATTGCACCAGAAAGACTTAGATCTATGTGCAGAGCTGTCCTTCATCTCAGGTGCTTGTAAGTCTTATGAAATTACTGTATCTGCACTGGTTTTGTGCCTTTTGTATCTCATCCTTTGCCACTGCAGGTACCTACAGGGAATATGATGTAGATATATTACTACATGCAAAAGCTAAACTCTTTAAGTTACCTCCCTCTGTAGCTGCTGGAAACAAGAGTCTCCAGATCATGCTCAGGTACTTTATGTTTATAGCATGTTGAGCAACTTTGCTGAAACACAGAAGACATGCTGAGACAGTGCATTAAGAAAGGCTGAGACCTAATAAGATCTTCCTCTTCTGCTTCATCTGTACCACACTGTGCTGGAAAATGTGGTGACTGGTAAGTTTCAGCCAGTAAGGATAATCATCAGGCCTGATTTAAGTACCAGTTAGAGTTTGTGAGTAAACACTGCTTTTCAGCACAAATCACCCCTCTCAGTATGCCCACTGCACTGAACAAGTCCCATTTTATCTGGTACATGAATTGTAGAAGACAAGCCACTACACAAGTAGAAGAAGACCTTTGCCAAATTCCTCTCAAAGTAGTCAGTAAGATGGAGGAAGAAAGTACTATGACACACTGTTGCATTGAGGAGACCTCTTCTATCCCTCGGTACTATCACCAGACCATCCACTGGCAAGACACACACCTGATAGCTCTCTTTCCTTAAATCAATTGCTGTTGTGGAGAAACAGGCTAGCTATCAGTTTCCACAGTGGTAACCATAGGCCTCAGAGAAATGTATTGATCCCTAGGAGGCAAACACTGGGAACCAGCCATTCCTACCACTCAGGCTTCAGATAGGGTGGGTGTGCAGCTACTATAGGTAAGAGAAGTTTGCAACAAAGAGCACTGCCATGGATAAGAGGCTCTGAATCTGACCTGCCTTCCTCTCTGTGCCTCAGAACAGTTAAAACCCCAAGTAAATATTTGTGTGCTTCATCTTAGACCTCTGCTAACCTTTCACCACCCTATCTTGAGTGTATCTCTGTTTATCTTATCCAGAATAACATAAAGCTTTCTTATCTAAGCAACAACTGTCTCCCAGCATTAAGGCTTACCCATCAGCTGCCTCCCTGACCTGATGTGCACCCCAAATGTCTCTGGTCGTCCCCAACCACTGTGAACTCAGAGTTTTTACTGGGCATGCAGATTCATGCAGGAGCCCAGCATCTGGGAGAAATGCTGCTCAATACTTTTGAGCCTTCCAAGGTTGGGTGTGACTTGTGCAAATCATTTTGTTTTCTCAGCGGGGCCAACAGGACCAACCTTTAGGCACAGAAATACTACTCAAAATCGGAGTCAGGTCAGAATCTGGCTCCACAGAATTACTATACAGCAAAAGTAAGATTATTTCTAAAACAATAATAAAGCCACTTGAGATTTTTCTTTAATAAGCACCAATATCTCATATTACTTATTAGTACACAGCATCAGCAACTGACATAATACTTCCCCCCAAAAGGATTAGGCAACTCGGAAATATTCATATACAAGAAAAATCAGAAGTCAGCCACAAAATGGAACAAGAAAGGACATCAGGGTCCTAACAAAGGATGAGGAATATTTTTCTTATGAAATGTTTGAATCAAGAAAGAAACAGGAATTGAAACAGAGCAGGATGCTGTCCCTCCCTGGCACTACAGGAAAGAGCTGATTTCATTATGATCTTTACTCTTGGAACAAGAAAGCACAAATGTTCATTGGAGACTAGGAAACCAAAGGAAACACCGAGATGAAAGAGCACAGCAAAGATGCATGCCCCTCTGTATCATTTAGATGAAAATATAAAGATTGGTGGGAAGATATTTAAGTAGCAACTGAAATAAGCTGAAGTGAGGAAGGGGAGAAACCCCAAAAGACCTAAGTACAGATACTGGAGATGGCTTGAAACCACAGGTAATTTCCTATAGATTCACTGAAGTCAAGTTACGAATGAGGCCCACCTAGTCCTACAATCTCTCATGGAAATACCATGCTGTGATAACTGCTGCTGGAAGACATTTTTTGAAGACCTCCCTGTACACTGCACCGTGGGATGTGAGACATGATCTGGCCAAAGCCAGATGAGGACAAACACATATCTTCACCACAGCACTGAAAGACTTCTTCAGCAATACCACTTTCTCTACTTTTAGAGAGTCTTGCCATCTAAACTTTCTTTACAGTCAATGGGGAGAAACAGGCATCTGCAAGGTGCAATTAGTCTACTTTAGTTATTTATCTTGGGATGACTCATGAACTAGAGGAACCCATTTCTCTGCATTGATTATAAATCAATTAGATCAAATGCAAACATCTACACCACAAGCCCAACATTAATTGAAATGGATTTTACCCTATCTGTGTCTGTGAGCCTTTCAGGGAAGTAGGCTATAGGAAAGTTTCTAACAAAATAAAGCCAGTTCATGAAACCTAAGCCTAACAGAACTCATTGCTGCATGGGGAACTGTAGGAATTGAGGCCCAACATCCCATAAAGGTGTTTCTGCTGGTTACAAATACCTGACCTTGGTTATCAGCATCCCACAAGAATTAATATGATTAGGATGAGTAAAAATGATCCATAACTTCTACAGTCTCCTATTGCACCACCACTGTCAAGCCAACATTTGGCTTTCTACAGTCCAGCCTCAAAAAAGAGTATGGCATCACTGAAAGCAGCTGAGCAATGTTTGAGGAAATCTGGGGCTACACCATCTACATTCTGAATGCCTGTGATGAAAAAGAGCCTGTAATAAAGCTGAGTTTGACACTGTCAAAGTTTCCTGGTTCATGTGGTGATAGTAAATATAAAGAAAGAGGCTAGCAAACCACATAAACATGTTGCAAAGTTTAAATACAGAGAAATTGACAATAAGAAATGTATCTAAGTTGTGCACTATTTGCATTATAATCGGAATGTTTTCAGAGGAAATGAACCCACCAGGAGAAAAAAACATAAGCAAGAAATATTCAGAAACACACTCATACAATTGGACAAAATCCACTTTTCCTGGCTTTTAAGTTCTCTTTGTACATGTTCTTAAGGTCCTTTCCAACCATAACTATTCTATGATTCTATGTTTATCTCCCCAAAGTACAACAGAGATCAAAATTTCAAATAAATTAAAAGCCCACTTGTTCCAAAATATTTTGGTTTGGTTTGGTTTAGCTCAGATGTTTTATTTTATCTTGACTACTCTTTGTTAATGGTTGCTTAATTATTGCAAAGAATTTAAATTTTGAAAAAAATTATTTGCCTCACTCAAAATGGAACATCATACAAAAAAACTTAAGATTTAAACCACCTGTAACTCAGAAAACTTTTCTGGAATAGTCCTGACCTCTTCCAACAAAGAGTTTTGGTTTTAACAGAATTATTAGAAGTTTGTTTACTAGAAAAATCCTCCAATTCTGCCAATCTCTATTCATTTTTAGTTAAAAAACGAGCCTAGTTTTCTTCATACATCTACTCTCTTGGTCTGGAATTGCTGCAACATCACAGTGAGGAGTGGCCAGTACACAAGGAAATTAGGTGGAGAATGTTTCTTTTGATATAATTTCTACAGTACTCGAGGATGCTTGGCAGCTGCCTGTTATATGGAGGAGGATATTAACTATTCTGTGTGTTCCTGTCCCTTGCTCAGATCCACGCTCACATATCTTGCCTTGGTTCACAAACCTAATGACCTGTTCCCTTCAAAGATAGCTGCAGCCAGTAGCACTGCCGAGGCTGCACCTTAGCCACCAGCAAGTCAGAGCATCTATCTTTTCCATGATACCTTGGGACTGTCCTCTAATGCAGACAGCCTCAAAGAGATAATTTTTCTCATTATGTTCTTAAAAAAATGTGTCTTTCTGTCAGATATAAAAGAACACTCAAAGAAAGAAAGACTAAAAATTAAGCCCATTACGCTACACCTATTATGGATAGTCAGGAGAATGATTCATTGAGGGCTGTGAATTAAAGAGCATGATTCCGTCAATCAAATTGAAGTGATTCAGCAGGACATCATCTCAGATTCTCTTTCTAACGCTTCACAAATGCCTTCAAAAATTAAGGATCAAAAGCAATCGTATTTCCTTGTCATTGAAGAAAAGTAAAGCAATTTAGTCTTTGATGTTTAATTTTGTTCTGTCTTTCTTCCTGCCCATGGGCACGATCCTGTAAGCTGTCAGGAGCCTCCCAAGTTGCCTGTAGCACGTAGCAGGGATGGGCAGACTCATGTCTCTCCTTCTTGAAGTCAGAGCATGGAAGTCCTCATCAGTTTTGTAGCACAGATGCTGAACAGGCTTTCCAAAGATCCAAAGTCATGTCCTATTGATGATACCTTTGACACCTATGACCTGAATTCCCAGTCTCAAAGTGCTAAAAGTGGGGTTTCATTATTCAGTTATTTAAGATGCAAACTCTTCAAGGTAGAGACTGCACTGCACAGGAACCTCTCTCCTGGTCTAAAGCAGTCTCCTTTCACTCACCTTCTTTCAAGAAATGCAGTTCTTGCAAGTAACCCTGTTACCTTTCCTCACCAATATGATCATAGAGATTAAAGACATCCAAGTTGCTTATTCATTTTTTGTGTGTGTGACCAATGCTACTTCAAATCAAAGAACACCTGAACATAAAACAATTCTTCAAGGCACAACCCAACACAGAACTTCAGACTATATATGTGCTTTAATGTTTATATATATAGAATTGCAATAAATACATACTGAACAAAAGTAGAATTTGATCTCGTCTCTTGATTGGTAACACCCTGTTAGGCAAGGACACATCTATGGTCTTGTTATTGTAATTTCAATTTCCAATTTCACTTTATATATTTTGACAGGTTAAAAAAAAAAAAACCCAGGCTCCTATAATACACATGCACATCAAGATCATTCAATTTATTCATTATTCTCCTCTAGCATTCATGGAAGATTATGATCAGTTACTTGTAAGAAATTGCAGAATTTGTCCTGAATTACTGTCTTTTCTCAGTGCTGTTGCTTTCACCCATGGAAGACCCAGCACTTTAAATATCTGCCTCAAATTGCCTGTCCCTATTACAGGCAAAGATGAAGGTTGTCCTGAAGATAATTCACTGCATAAGCACAACATCTTGTTGCAGGAATGGACAAATCACTCTGATTCATTTGCAGCAAAATGGGGCTCTTCTGCAACAGAAGTCAGTCCTTTTTATTCTTTATAAGACAAAGTAAATTTACTTTAGCTGTGTGCAATACCAAGAAGCAAGAAGAAAATAATCTGTTCCTGTTTTTATTGTTAGAGTGATCCCAACACTTTTGCCCAGCATCACCATAAGTGTGGTGGTTTTTTCCCCCTAGAAATATAATAATTCTCACATTCCTGTGCCAGATTCAGTGATGGTTAAACTATTTGCTAGATAGGAAACACTTTTGAGATGAGAGACTGTAAGAGAGCCACCTGAGAATACTTTAACTGGCTAGGGCACTCTGCTGAAATTTTGGCTTATTTGTGACAGAAACGTGTGGAGACTGAATTTAAATCAGAACTTTTGAAAAGATGAATGATTGCATGACTATTCAGTGTCCCTCTACCGTTATTCTTTTGTTCAGGTCCTATATTCAAAAATCTTAGTAGAAAACCATCTAAATTCTGAATCTTTGTAGGAATAAGTTAGAAAAAAATAAAACCAGTGAGATTTCAGCCTTTTTATGCCTTAAATTTTAGACAAAAAATTTTTAAGAACTAGATGTCAGATTCAGATACATGCTATGACCACCCAGCACCAAAAATCTTTATAGGTGTACTCACAGCTCACAGCTGTCCTCATTTGCCATCTTTTTTTACTGTCATGCAGAATTTGATTAAATATTTTATGTCACACGGGGCAAAATCTGGGCTAAGTAAAAAAGTCAGTGGAGGTTTTACAATAGATCCCAGTGGATTTCAAAAACTGTTAAATTTAATGATTTCCTCATTAAGAACATGTCATTTTTGGTCTTTTAGGGTTTCATCTCTCAGGAGCCAGGGGGCTATGAAAGTCTCTGATATACATGTAATACATATAGGTGCAGGTAAAGCTTAGAAATGTGAATACTACAGAGTTATGAAACCAAATGAAATGAACATTAAATGTATGATCTTTCAACCAAATAGCACTACAGCCTTAAGACTTGTGAGCCAGCCTCATGATAACTCAGGTTATGTTATGCAGATCATGCATTCGGTATGTAAAAAGAATGTTCCATTTTGTGTGAAATAACTGGAAAGTTTGGATGATTCATTTTGCTCCTAAATAACCATGTTTAGATACGCTGTTTGCATGAAGGTTTGTAAACAAGACCTGTAGGTGATTAAAAAAACACATTTAGGCAATTAAATTGGAAGACTACTTTGCATGTAATATTTAGCACATTTTCACCAGCTCTGCTCAGCAACGTCTAAGCAGCTTTTAAGGTCCCCACAAATGTGATAGAAGGAAGTATCTCAACAAGTAAATTGAATTAATGTGAATCTTAAACTTGGTGTTTTCACTGTACTTTTAGAAAGAATATATATTTGGAAATGTTTTCCTTTGGTTCTGTGGAAGCAGAACTTTTGCTGCATGACAGAAGGATGTGTTGTCAGCATGTTTATTCATTTAGGGGAAAGGTCTGCAGTCTGTAGAAACAAAGCCATCATTGTCATACATATTAACAGTGTAGGCTGGAGGTGGCTTTTCTGCTTCCCTTGGTCATGTGCTGTGTATCACAGATCTGGAATGACACTGAGCATCTTTATTGTTGTTAGGAAAAGAAAAATATCCAGGAACAAGGAGGATTTTCCAAATAATTATGTGAGTATTGTATTATGTGAGACTATGGCAGAAGGAGCAGCTCTTCACAAACATACCAATAACTTCAGTTATTCGGATTCTGACCCTCCCCCACATACTGAGCCTCAGAAAAAAAACCCAAACAAACCAGACGAAGGAAAGTCCATCATTCCTTTTAGATTGCTTTCTCTGTTGATTAAGGATATCACAAAAGAAAAGATCATATGCAGCAGAGTCTTCCTAACACTATTAGTCCAGGAAAGATCCTTAATATCCTACCAAGTAGAAAGACAAGGAGAGATATGAATTGGATGTGGCCTTTGCAGCTTCTGGACTCTTGGAAATGTGTGGACAGAAACTGGTACATGGAGCCTTTCCTTGTGCAGACCCAGAAACAGGCAGAGAAGTCTAAATAAAATGCATGAGCACTTGTGGTGGCTAATAAAATACCAAGCATGCAAGTACCATTGATACATGGCAGCATTAAATTGCAAACGCATGCCACAGTAAAGGGCATGCAGCCACTAATAAATGTAAACTATTAATACCAACTCTTCAATAAATAAAGCCACAAATCATGCTAAGACTTCACCACAAGTGCTGCAGAGCATATCAGCAACAGCTTTATTTCTGTTCAGGAAAATAATCATGACAATGGCAAAAAAAATTGTCAGAAAAATGTATTGAAATGCAATAATAATATTTGTAATAATCTTGCTTCCTCTTTTACAAAAGGTATAAGATTTTTGTTTAAACTGAGGGAAATGTTTTTACAAGCTTCTACCTTAAGCCTGGTTTTTATTGGTTTTGTAGTTCTTTCTGCGTTGTCCTTCACACATGTAGGGCCTTATAGTAGGAATCAGGAGCTTTTACTCCTGCTCTTATCATAATATATATTTTTATAAAACTTTTTTAACCATCAAGTCTCAAAACACTTTGAAATAGAAGTCCTTATCCCCAAAACAGAGCAATAAACTGCATGAAAAAACAATATCACATAGACCTCCTAGGAGGTCAGGAACAGAACAGTTTGCTGCATACTAACATAACTCATTCTCCAGTAGATCTCTGCTAATTGTGGGGCTGCAGATGCGAATCAGAGGGTTTGTGCCTGCGGGTACGGAAGTCAAAGACACTTTTGCTTGAGGGTAATGGTGAAAAATCAGGTGTTTGGGGATGGGGAGTGCGTTGTCAGTCTTTCCACAGCATAATATGTTGGTGCTCACAAGATCTTGGCATGGACAAACCCAGCTCCTCTGTAGTCAGGTGACTGGGGCAACTGGGAAGGAAAACTGGGGTGGAAACAAAGAATTGCAGTGAAATAGTATTTCTGAACAATGGGGCTACATTTTCACACAGAGCTCAGCAGTGAGTTTAATTAAATACTAGCGCATATTTTCTTACTGAAAAATCCTGTTCATTAACATAAACAGATAGGAAAGCAGAGCACCAGTGCATGACAACCCACAGGGCACTGGGGAAAATCTGTTTTGAATTTTATACATCAATCAGCTGATCCATATACATGGTATTTGCAACTGATGTATGCCTGAATGGAGTCTAGTGATTTTTACACCAGGGTGAACCACTAAAAACCTCTCATTAATAGATAATCAGCTTCTACTGATCAACTCCTCGGCTGCGTTCTCCTGGTTTGTGACTTAAAGCTGATAAGTGTGATGAATGTAGGTTTATGTTATTTCTTTACTCATTAACCTTATTATACTATTTCACCCTCAGCAGTGGATTTTTTGGTTTTTTTTTTTAAGAAAGATGAAAAACAGTGAGTGAAAAATGCATTAGCCCAATAACTGGCCCATTATTTCATTATGTTTCTGCTAACAATGTAGTAGCAAGAGCCATTCTAAGCAAATAATATTTTTTAAAGAAAAAAGGAATGAGAATAATTACTTTTTTATCCATATTGAATAACTTATCATTAGGCTTTTAGACTTAAAGTGATTTTGATGGAATTTTTTCCTACTAATGTTACACCATGAGATAAATGGGAAATCAGTAGGTGAAAAAAGGCTTATTTTTTACTCAAAGCATGTAAAACATTTATCATTTGCTTTTCAGGGTGATATTTTGGATGTTGCTTTAAGCTTTTTTCCTACTGCATGGTAATATATTTCAGGGATTTTTTTAAAAGGTGCTAGCTGTGTTTAAAAGGAACATATAGTGGTTTCCAGCTTTACTTTACGTTGCTATGCTTGAAACTATTTATGGTCAAAACACTCATGTAACATCTATATGTTGTTTATGTATTTCCATTTGAAGGTAAAGTAGCCAAGGGCTAATCAAACATAGATCAGATTTGCCTCTAGAGTTTCTGATGTCTTGTTATCAGGCATTATTAAAACTGACACAATGATAGGTGGATACAAGAGAGAAGGCTAAATAAATAAAGTGACAGTAAGCTTTGAGGAACTAAGAAAAAAGCTCTCAGATCAATTTATTGCAGCTTTAATTTGTTTCCTTGAAAATCTTAGCTGCTAAAAACCCTAACCTGCAGCTGACACTCAAATTATAGCTGTAAAAGCATCCCATGCAGGGCTCTGAAAAGCACTCTTTTAACCTCTCTGCCTACTCTTTCTTCCCAGATTGCTTTAGCTCTGTGAATTAGGCAGCAACCCCGATAATGTTGTTTGCTCAACAAGATCTGAAGAGCTCTGTAGTAATCCAGGATCTCCAGGGTATACTCAGCCAAAGCAGATGCCTTGGTGCTGTCAGTGTTCTAGTTTGTTGGTAACCCACTGGCTAATGTGCTCCTCTTCGGACCAAGCTGTGGTCCTTGGCCCATTTCCCAGGATTTTGGCCCAAATGGCAGCTTGGCTCTCTGTGAGATGCCATTCCCTGAATATGTTTGACCTTGCTCTGAGGGAAAGTATCCAGAATCAGCTCATGCTAGTAGGAGCTCAGTCTGGGCTTCACTCCATCCTCACATAATTCTGCTCACACAGACAAGGAGAGTATGTGTGGGAACTGGGTTCCTCTTCAGTTATACCTTCTGGAATCATAAACTTGTTCCTCACTATTTCCACATGTATTAAAGCATGTCAGGCTCCTACTTTGTACCTTGTTATTAGCATCATCCTGAAACATTTATATTTTCACACTGTTTAAACTTTGCTTATTAGAATCTTACAAATTCCATTTAGTGAAATACTACCAGCACTCAGTAAAGCCACTTTAGTAGCAGTGCAGTTCTGTAAGTGGGCAGGGTTTAGCACAGGCTTTAAAACAAAAAGAAAGGGTAAATGAGAAAATTAAGTTAACCCATTCCAACAACAGACATTAAGTATTATCATAGCAGGTTTATGAGCAGTTGTGCAAAAGACTTTTTGCTTAGTAGTTTAAACAACAATCTGAAAGTACAGTTAAAATGTGCCTTACCAATGAGTTAAGTTCAGGTACAGACCAGTACTCAAAACACCCTCTAGTGGCTCTGTGCATCATTTCAATTTATGGGTCTAATTTTCACCACCATTTAAGAAATATCTTCATGTAAGTGATTTAATTTACTGCATTTTGCAACTGACTCTTCCCAGGAAGAAAATTATATATTTTAAAAATTTATTTACCTTCTTCTCAGTGAGCAGAATAATCTGTGTCAGCATAAACAGATGCTTTCTACACAAAAAAAATGTGTAACTGCTACACATTTTCTTCTCTTCACAGAGGAAGAGAGAGATTTGTACATTTGTAATGTCACAGACTCCTTTTTGGTTCAAGCTGTGATTTATGTTTCAGAGTCTAGGTAGAGAAAGCTGCAACATTTTATCACTAGGTATAACCCAAATAGCTCAAAGCAAGCTCAGTTGCTTTGTTCACCTTTAATGAGGTAAATATCATGAACAGTTTTTCTTGCTTAATTTCCTAGGAGTCCACGGAGGTAACACAGAATGAAAAGTAGATATTCCTCACCTACAGGGGCATGGTATTCAGCAGGTCTAGTTGTGATTTTCTCCAACCACAGGATATTAGCAATGTCTTTCACTGTGGGATTTCCATGATAAATGGTGCATGCGAAGTGCAGGATAAAGTAACCGGTAGAATAAGATGTTTAAAAAGACAGAATTTATCTTGGGAAGACTTTTTAGAACACCAAAGTTAACTTGCCTTAGTTTCAAACCTATCTGTCTTGCCACAAAGAAAAGCAGATTTTGTCCAACATTCTGGTAGTGTCCATGTTGCGGCATAAATTGTTTGACCCAGAAAGTGTCGCATACTCAGAATCTGAGAACTCAGTCCAGATGTATGGCCTGCTTCACTGCATCAGACTTGTAGGGCACTGGATGGAGACTCAAAACACTGAAGGCAGGAGAATCTTCCAAATACTATGCAGGGACTTTGACTAAAAACTTTAGAGGCACAGAGATACCGAACGTTCTTGTTTAAGAAAGCCTTATCTGAACCCAAAGTTTCACTGAAAGTCACTGGTATTTTCATTCTAGTGTGCCAAAGTTAGCTTTTGAAAACAAGATGTAGGTTCTTAAATCACATACACCATTCCAATGATTTTATTCGCACTGGAAGTAAAGAAATGAACAAAAAAAGAAGCATCACCTGGGAGACAAGAAAATTAGCTTCTATTTAAAATAAGCTTCTATTTAATTTCTCATTTCTCACTTCTGTGACAATCTCATTTCAATTTTTTGACTGTGACCAGGAAGACTGATGCTTTGTCCCCTTTCCAAAACACTGAAGCAAATACCAACACTCCGTGACACATTCTTTGATTCATTTATGTACTTATTTTTAGAATGAGAGCAGAAAAGCTGTCTTAGCTTTTCCGGCATTTCATAGGCTAATTGAAATTAATATAAGCACAATTAAAATTAACTAACTGGTGTGCAATCTGATCTTTAAAGGCATGCCACAGTGGGCAGCCAAGCACAGCAACACAGTCAACGTTCCAACAATGTCAGCCTTAATCAGCATCCAGACAGCTCATATCTCTGGAGAGTTTACTAGACACATTCTCTCATTATCCCTTTCCTAAGGAAAATACCACATCCTCAAATCAATAAGAATATTTGATTGAACTATAAATACGCCAAATGGAAAAATCAGCTTCAAAGAGCAGTTCCACACTGATGTGTCTTCACACCAGTAATAGCTCTCAACAAAGTCATTGTAGTTTCAGCCACATTTCGTGGTGTGGCTGAAATGGCACATTTTCTTCCTATTCTTGTGTTGCCTGCCCTTCAGACTGATTTGTAATTAATAGCACTGGGTTTTGTCACTTTTCCTACCCCTTTTTTGTATAAGACTGTGTTTCTTTTGTTTTAAATGGCTGCAAGAATTAAATGGTATGCTATTCCTCTATATTATTGCTCTTCAGTAATGCATCCATGATTTACTGCCTTAATTTTGAAAACATTGTTTCTTTTTTGTCAGGCCTGTTCAAAATCATCAATGTAGAAAAAAAAACATGCAATACACTTATGAGGAAGGACTATAAGTAGAAGCATTTCAATCTTACTGTGCATTTCTCTTCTTTTTCCTGCCAGTTTTACCTATCAATGCAAGCTGGAGTGAGAATCTAGACCAGTCCTTGGCCCCTCATTTTCATCTCTGTAATTTTTAGCTCTAATGGTCATCACAAGAGGGGACCATGCCTAAACATATGTTTCTTCAGCCCTCATCATGATAACACCATAAACTTACTTGCAGCTTAAGGATTCAAAGAATTGAAAAAAAAAAAAAGAAAAGAAAAGAAACAATACATAACACAATCATAAGAATATGTTGCCCTGCTTAGTGCATGCACTGGGAATAAAATCCAATCAGTACTTTTTAAGGGCCACTGCAGTAAATCAGCAAGCATCACATTTTTGGAGAAGAGTTGTACAATTAAATGAGAGCCCATTTTGAGCATCAGCTCCCCTCACCCTATATCATTCACTGCTTTGCGGCCTTTCAGTGTCCTGGGTTCAGCAGTAGCAGTCATTTTTCTCAGTCTTAGTAGCTGGTGCAGTGCTGTGTTTTTGACTTTCAGCC
>JANHGB010033563.1:0-55390 GCA_026283785.1 Coracopsis vasa
TCCAGAAAAATTAGTAAAACACTTAAATGAGGTGTGTTGTCATCCTGGTCATACCAGAGAGGGACAAATCATGGCAAAGTGCTGGGGTTTGGCGTATACTTACAGGGCCTTTTCAACACTATCCAGCACCTTCAAAAGGAAAAAAGCGTCCCTGGATCTGATGGCAAAGCAACAGACAGCGCAGCTACTCCAGCTCCAAGCACAGCAGCTACACCAGCCCCAGTGACAAGTACAGCAGCTACCCAAACCCCAACAACAGACACTGCAGCCACTCCAACCACAGTGATAATCACTGCAGCTAAACCAGAGGACGAATTCGTGCCAATATTGGTTGCCCCTGTACGCAAGGGGAAAAGCGAAAAAGACAAGAAATATGAAGAAGCAAGATGAAGAAGCAATGGCAATGCACTTACTGCTGGAGACAGCATCTGATCAGGAGTCATCATCACATGAATCAGAGGAAGAAGAAGAAGAGGTGACTTCTCGACCCCGGACCTCAACCGAGCTATGGAATATGTGAAAAGATTTTACCTGTCAACCGGGGAGTACATCATCACCTGGTTGCTCCGATGCTGGGACAGTGGAGCCGACGGTCACGAACTAGAAGGTAGGGAAGCTAAGCAGCTGGGATCACTTGGTAGGGAAGGGGGAATTGACAAAGCAATTGCAAGAAAGAAACAGTCCCCAAGCCTTTGGAAGTGGCTCTTGGCAGCTGTGAAAGAAAGGTTTCCATACAAGGATGATGTGGTAAGTTGTTTGGCCAAGTGGACTACTCTAGAGAAAGGCATCCAGTCTCTGAGGGAATCAGCCATTGTAGAGATGAACTATCACAAGCCGGATGCTGGGGATGCACCCATAGATCCAGATGAAGTTGAACGTATACGACCCATGTGGTGGAAATTTACACGGAATGCATCGTCATCATATGCCCATTCATTGGCAACAGTAATCTGGAATGATGTAGTACCACCAATAGTGGATGAAATGATTCATAAACTCCAAGAGTTTGAAGATAATCTCACGCCTTCCATCATTTCAGCTGTGGAAAAACTGTCCCAGGACCTCAAACAATTGAGAGACAATCTATCTGATCTATCCAACTCCCCATGTGTACCAACACACGTCTCAGCTATTAACAAAAGAAGTCCTACTGCTTGAGAGAGAAGATATAGAAGGTATACACCATCGGCCACCCTATGGTTTTACCTGCGGGATCACGGAGAAGACATGAGGAAGTGGGATGGAAAACCTACCTCAGCTCTGGAGGAACGGGTGCGTGAATTGAAGAGGAGAACAAAGGTCAAGGCTGATCATCCCATGAAAGCTGTGGCTTCAGTCTCTGGTGAGCAGGTTCCCAGATGGAGTGGAAGAGCTGATTTTACTCCAGCTCCTGTGATAAAGAAGTGATTTTACAGTCCACTGAAGAAATTTGTATGAATATGTGCTGATTAGGTGAGTGCTGTAATATAACAGATAAATTCAGGCTTTCAGTAGAATATATAGGATCTAGCCAACCTCCAGGTTTATAATCTATGTATCTAATCCAGCATTAAGTCAACAGGAGATCTTTAAGAATTCTAAGTGTCAAAGATCTCAGTTTCACTTAAAAGCAACACTGTCCTTTATAGATGAGGATTACAAAACCAGATTCCATTTCTCCTGTGATAGTCACAGGATGCTTTGAAAACTGTTGAATTGATAATGACTGGGACTGCATAGGCAGCATGACAGACAGCTATTATGAAATCAGTAATAGCTCACACGCAGCTCTAGATATTAGAAATGGATTTTCTCATGTCACAGTCTTGCTTCCATTGATGTGCTACCCAGAAGTTAAAAAAGAACAGACTGAAGGCTAAATGTAAGCAGTCTGCCACAGTTTTCTTAACTCAGCAATGGGGAGAAGAACTGGCCACACGCTTTGTCTTCTCACATACCAGGCAATTTACTGACACCAGAGAAGAACTGCAGAGTTCTTGTAACATGATTGGTGCTCTGGGGCAGGTTTTATTCCCAAGGTATTGTATGAGTTCTGTATGCTTTTGCAAAGGAAAGAGAACACCATAAAGGAAACCGCCAGATCACCAAGGTTTGGGTTTTTGTTTCCCCACTTCCTCCCTCCCTGCCCCAATAAATGGTTCCCCAGCTCTGTCTCTGATACCTCAGAGACTGGCCTATTTATCATTTTCTTGAAGTGAATAGAGCAGAGAAACCAACAGTAAGTGTATTCCTTTGATACAAAATATTAAAAATCAGCTGGGATATGAGAAAAACAACAAAAACCCACCATGCACCATTCTGATCCACAAAGTATGAAGTCCATGAGTTTCACAGAACCTTGGAAAGGTGGTTAGTTGTATTGAGAGACAGGCATTGAAAGCATCAGGTCACCTCTACTGCACCTTGAGAAGCATTGAAAGGCATGGGAGAGCAAACAGGCCACCTGCCTTCAGTCGGCTTCCCATCATCAGGAATAACACATCTACTTCCCTCTGTGGCATAGCCCAAGCTGTCTGACCAGCTGAGGCCTGAAGGAATGACCCTTCTTTCTTATTACTCCCAGGACTTACAGATCTCTAAAAATACACCCTGCTATTTCTCAGATGTCAAGGGAGATCCTAACTAGTTTGAGTTATGCTGGAGAGATTTCAAGGGGGTAACAGAATGCTTTAGGAAGTGTTTGCTTGCTTTGAGTATGTCATGAGGCCAAATAAACTGTGGAAAACACAATGGAACACACACATTACAGCACTGCCTTTTTAACAATAGTTGCAGGTCTTCAGGTCAGATATCATCTATTCACTTGTGCTTTCAGGTAGCTTTCTGCAGTATTTCATTCTTTTTTACTGGATACAAAACGAGAGTTTAAAAAAAATCTGAGGGATGGGAAATACTGAGGTGAAAATTTAATACCAGATAGTATCCATTTAAATCTGATCTCTGGGGCCTGGCAAAATGTAAATGCTTGTGGTGTAGTCTGTGGTGTTTAATAAATGCTAGCTTCTTTGACCACTTAAGAGAAAATATGCTGGATTCAGTCTGTCATTTTCTCTGATAACTGAAAATATATAGAAAAAAGAGTAAGAGATCAATGGAGTATTCTTCAACCAAGTGCTGTATCTAGAGAGAATATAAGTTGGAATAGTTGTCATATCAGCTATTCCTTTTCTCCAAAGTATCGCTCCAAAGAAACATAGGCCAGTGACTATACCAAATTTCTTAAGAAGCTTCCACTGTTGCCCTACAAAATGGTTCCAGGACCAACTGCACATCTTTAGCTGCCTTAATCTGAAAATTCTTAGCGAAAAAGTGCTGCTTGTAAGAAAATGCCATGATGACCATTACTTTTTCCATCAATTCTAACATTTGTAGGAGGTTTAATGTTCCAAATTCTGAATGCTGCATTGTTCATTTGTGAAATACATAGCAGTGTATTGCACACTAACCTGCTCTTAAACTTAGTACCAAGTCCTTAGTACTTTAATTTCTTTCATAGTGGTAAAAACTCTGATTTAAGTCACAAGAGTTCCTCACCAATTAGTAGAATGTTTATTCATCTAGAACTATTATGATGTGATTTCTTTCTATTTAGATGTATGCTGTAGTTTTATGTTTTGTTGTCCAAACGATTTATGATACATACATTTTGTTTCTCAGCTTGGAATAACTGTGGTTGCATATGCTATGGAATTTAATTAAACCACACCTATTATGCTCTGGGCAAAACTCTTAAAAGGCTCTGCTATATTTATGTTAAAAGTTTTGCCGCATTTTCCCTTTTACAGTATCCTTTCATTCTAGAAGCTAGAATGAGGGAATGACAGAATATGCTGTCATATATCTTTAATTGTAATATTACAGTAATCTTCTCCCATGCTTTCATTATAATGCTCACTGGCTATTGTAATTTCCTCTTGGATGGTCTGCCAAATTCAGCTTGATCAAAATGACAGCAATGAATTCAATTCAGCCGCCAGATTTATTTTTTCTTTTAAACTCAAGCTGTGCAGTATTTACACACTGTTACATTTAATTTTTTTTCATATAGGTACAATGGCTGCCAAGCCTTATCAAACATATTTACCTTATCAAACATTAATGCAAATTTAAGATTATTTTTCTCCGCATTCACACTTATCAGAATTTTACTTGTTGAAAAAGTGGTAGTTAAATCCCCTTGTTTGTGTACAGTCATAATAGTAATTGAGCTGGGATATGCAGAACACCATTTGAGTCCTTCTGCAAGACCATAGTTTTATAGTAAAATAGCCCAAAAAACACCAAACCAAAACCCCACCACATTTAGCAGTGACACTGTTTGACATCAATAAGTGCTTCTTCACATAGTTTCTTTCCCTTCAATTATGTTAATGTATCTGTATAATGGGAGAAGAAGTCATCATTATGGGATGTTTAAACTGTTTTTTATATTTTTTTTCTTCTAACAGACTTGTTCCCTCATCCAGATCACAATACAAGTCCAGAAACAGCCCCCCCTTGGGAATGGAGGGGGCAGCCAGGAGACAGAAATTACCAGGTGGGAAGGAAGGTTACTTGAATATGCACAAACAGTTTGTGTCATGGAGGTACTGGCTTGCTCACAGGCAGTAACAGATAAAATTGTCTTGGTTTACGAAGTGTTGAAATGCACAGCTAATTCCCCTTCTTCCTTCCAAGAGGGAGATGAAAGAAAGGGAAAACAGAGCTTATGTTAAAAATGGCAGCTGTTTCACTTAGAATACCGTCTAAAGGGTTCAAACACTGTGACAAAGGCAGTACAAAAACCTAAAGAACGTTGCAAGCATTCAAGCCCTGTGCTGCTTATTAAGCAATCCACTTCCCCATACACTGAGAACTTCAAACATGTCTTTGCTTTTAAAATTTACTGTCAAGATTTATAGGCATACTCACTTTGCCTGACGTAAATGCTTTCGCACACATTATGCTTGCAAAACCTTGTAATGGGCATGCAAATTGATATTTATTCACTCAAAGCCAGTAACTACACATAAATTGCTTCTGCAGTTATGCTGGTGTATCCATTGAATCTTCTTTCAAACTCTTTTTCCAAGCAGTGTTCACTGTGGAATATATATACGGGTTTTTTGGTTACCTTTTATTGATTGTTTTTGTTTGGTTTTTTGTTGGTGGGTGGTGGTTTGTTTTTTTGGGAGGGCGGCTATTAAGCATTGGTAGATACAGCCACAAAAGAGATGGGGAGGTTGTGTAGCAATTAGAGCGTATTACTGGATGTGCTGTAATTGCCCTCCACTGGGAGGTGCTACACAAAGCGGAGCACAATCAGCTGCAACCCTTTCTCCCGGTATCCTCAGCTGAACTGGTGGTTTGTATGATCATTAAAACACTATTATGCTGAGTTTTACTTTCACATGCTCAGAATCAGATTCTAGAGACAATGAGATTCTTGTCTTAACAACCATGGAAGCTAGATCAGGTACCCTGCCTCATTCTCTCTACACCCACAGAACTGCCACAATAATTATTGGAAGGGTTATGAAGATTGATTAATTTAAGGTTGTGAAGCTCTGACACATGAATTCTATAGCAAACAAACTCAAAGCGCTTTTAACCACAAGGCCTTTAGTCAGGAACAGTAACAAAAGTGATTATTTCCTCCCACTACTTAGAAAAAACCCCAAAAAACGCACCATTTTCTGATGCTTTTACAGCTCTCATTTTGAATCCATTTGTTGTAACACTGCATTTCTCTCAGAATACTAGATGCGCATCTGATCTTTAAAAGCAAGAACACAAACACACCAATGATCTTTATTATTATTAACAGGATGAAGAAAACAATTGCGAAAACAATTATATTATGCTTTATGACAAAAATCACAACTAAAGTTAATGCACAGAGGTCTTCTCTGTGGAGGACAGAAGATATTAACTTCTTATTCAGTCTCTCAACTTACATAAAGGTTAAATCACTGCTATTATTATTCTGCTGAAGAGCTGTTAGAATAAGGTTTGTGATGCAATATAAAGAAAATGGATCAAATGTTTTGTTAACTCCCCAGGATGTATTAAGAAAGGAGTTATTTGGTGTGTTAGCTTTGTGAAATTAAACTTCAGCTGTATTCAGCTTTGAAATATTTCCATACTTCAGCAGATCAACCAGTTTAGATTGATCTAATATCTACTTACAAATCAATGTGATTAATTAGTGTATTTTATTTTAACATAATGGCTTTTCAGAAGCAAAACATAATATAAAGAAATATCCATTTTTAATATAAATATATATAATATAAATAATATATACAATATAAAATATAATGTTTCCACCTATGATTTTACATGTTCCAGTGAGTAGCACTTGCTAACTCAAAGCACTTCTTGCTCCTATCACTCAGGACAAAAGTTCTCTAGCTTCCCATAGTTAAGATTAATACCATAGTAGGTATTAATACCATAGTAGGTATTAATTTCAAATTGTAATGCCAATGCATTAATAGGATAGAGCCCAAAATTTCTATTTGTACTTGGGAATAGAAGGACCTCATTTTATAGGAAAGACTTAGCTTTTGAAAATATTAAGGCATATTTGCCTTCTTTTTTCTGTTTAAGAAATAACCAAAATTTATTTAAACTCAAGGTAAAAGGTAATTTTATTAATTTAAGTTTAGAAAGATAAAGGCACCAACTAAGAGCTTTGAAGAATGGTGGAAAATTGAAAAGGATATGTTGGCATAGCATGAGACTGCCTCCTCACAAGAAAATGACCAAGGATTACAGCTTCCAACTTCTAAATTTGCTTCATGCTTCTGTACTATGCCCTGAGGTAAGCTTCAAATTTCAGACTGTATGCCTGTTTTCAAAGTGAAAGTGCTATGACCCTAAGACAATTTCATTAACTTCCTTTTTCTTTTTTTTCTTACATTTTTATACATAGATAATACACATGGATTTCATCTTGCTTTGTTTACACAGAACAGATTTAGTTCCCTTATAAACCTGTAAAATGGAACTAAATGCTTGTGATTGTTGTTATGTTTAAGCAATTAGTCAAGAGCTCAGAAGACAAATTACTCTAAGCATAGTTTCAGGAACAGCAAACACTGAAGACTGCAACTCATCTTCATTATGAAAAAGAAAACAACAAAAGTGAGCATTGCCAGTGATGTACATGATGTACTATCCTTTTATCTGACCATTTAAGTAAGGTTTCAAGGGAAAGAGAAAACTAATGCTTGAATTAAGGCTTTTAGAGAAACTATTTGTAAGGGTTTTGTTCTGTGAACAGTAAGAAATAATTCTGTCTTTAGTTGTCCTAATCAATGCTTCAGCTTCCCTATATACATCGTAACTGAACCAAGTTCATTCTCCAAGACAACTCTAAAAGGCAAAGAGATGAACACTGCAAGTAGACCAAAGCTATTCACACACTTACTATCCTCTCCGGATACATCAGGATAGTCTGTATTTCCCGTCAGCAGAGATCGCCGATTTGTATCTCTGATGTACTCAGCTATCCTTCCCACAAAATATACAGGAATCTTTGAAAATACAACTTTGAAAACTGTACCTTTTTAAAAGCATGTCCAAAATTAAAATTAAAAGTTTAAAGGGAGAAATGTGACTGACAGACGAAGGTGGTTAATAAAACTGCACAGATTCATTCCAGAAGTTGGAGAGGGCTAGAACTGAACAGTAGTCTTAAAAAAGTGGATTTTTAGGCATAGAATTATATTTAGAAGGAGGAGTTTGGAATCTTTTACTATTCAAAGCTGAGAAACTCTGAACAGTAGTAGAAGGATATGGATACTAAAATTAATTTAGAGATGATTTAGAGACAGAGCATGATTAATTTGTGACATCAGAGGATAAACCCAAAAACCTCTGGTGCCTTTATTGTCATGTCTTGCAACATCAGTGCATTTAGAGATTCAGGGTGGGTTTTTTTTCTATGAAAGTCACAGTATGTGATATCACAGAATAAAATATATATATAAAAAGACTATTATTCCTAGTTATCAGCCAACACATCAGTAAAATTCTAGTTCTAGCAGTGGTAAATAACTACAGGATAGAATGCAACCTATCTCCAAAGGTACTTCAAATCATCACAGTTTCTCAGGCTTTGTGACTGCATTACTAACATTGTCATATTTGAAAGCAGATCATTATGACAAGCAAAAGCGCTACAGTATCTTAGGTTACTCTAAAAACGTCCTCAGTCACCTGACAAGAGTTCACAGGGGATAATGTCTCCACAAGCTACTTATCAGAATTTCTCATCAAGCATCTGGTTGGAGCTACTCATTAATGTTAAGTTTACTAGCAATTCCCATAACATGCATCTGATTCTTAATTCACAAATTCAGAAATATTTTAACTACTTATGCAGCTTGATGAGCACAGAAGAACTTATTACATGGTCTGATCAGTAAATTTCATAACTGAATAATCCTTCCTTTCTCCATCTAGGTATCGAAGCAATACTATGGGTTTACTTCAAATGTTTTCTAGTGCTGTTATCATCATTATGGCTATTTTGTCCTTGAGCATCAGTTATAATAGCTCCTAAATTTCATGTGTTTTCATGTATCAGTCATGTTTGCTGAGAGGTTATACTTCCTAATTCAAGGTAATAGAAAGGCAGAACAGGAATGCGAAAAACAGACCTGCTGCTTTCCTAGCAAAGCTTAATAAGGTTGCCCATATCAACATTACAGAAATAAAGGCATTTATCACAGACATACTTCAGCTACTCTGCTGACCATTCTCTGCAGAGGGAACACTTACGAAAATGACCTTTCGGACCCTGCACAAGAAGCTATTGATTTCACTGGCTAAAATCCATTTGATATCTCATTCTTTTTAGAAAAAAATTACTAAGCTGGGGCACATCATTATTACCAGCAGCATCGAACTTGTTCTGGTGTAAGATCACACTAAAACATTAATGGTTCCATTGACAGCTCTGTGAGGGGCAGGCAAGGGTCCTGACTATTTACCAGGAGATTTGTAAGTAAGCTCTCATGCTATGATTCATCCTGCAGATTCCCACTACAAAGGATTTATCATAATCATTGAACAAAGTATGCGCTAGGTTTAACAGATTGCTAAAGCATAACAGAAATTCAAACATACTGTGGAGCTGAAAGACAAAGTAAAATAGATTGCTATGCCTCACAGATAAGTCTGAATTTAGAGAAAATTACACAAATACATTTTTATTACAAAGAATATTAGCCAAGTGTTTTTATTTCATGCAAGCTTTTTCTGTCTGCAGTCATCTAATTGTGACATATTCAGCAAGCTACCAAACATTTCAAATAGAAAGCATTCTTGAGTAATGGCAAGGCAGTTTTCTATTCCTCGATTGCTGGTTGAAGACCACTAGGGATAATATGATGCCTGAAGATTTCATAAGCTTATCAGATTTGCTTTCTGTTTAATAAAGCAGGATTACTCCATACTCTGAACCAAATTTGTGCTTGCTCCCCTTACATTTTTCTTTAATCTTTCACCCTTGAGTATTTTTAAACAAAGAATTATGTTCTTTCCTGCCAGAAAGGTGTTAGAAAAACTGTTTACATCACTAGAAAGATCTCAAAGTCCTATGGTAAGGATTTCCCATGGGATAATTTACTTTCTTGAAAAAACGTTAGAGTTTACTCATAAAAATAGGAATCATCGGTTACCACAGAAAAGTAAGCAAGATAAATGAATGCGGAAAATATATTCTGCATGTGCACCAACGAAGCATTTAAACATAAGATTCATTACAAGAAAGTGAGTAAACCCAGTACCTACGTAACTGTTAGGAGTAGATCATATCACCAGGATATGTGAGCCATTCTTCCTTTCAGGGAATTGTTGAGTTTCTGAGATTCCGGGATACCTCTGGAAAGTGCACAGGCCCCAGGCAGGTGCCAGCTCTAGGGCCTGCTGATACTGACTGCATCCAACATAATGGCTCGAAGTTTCTAAGTGTATTTCTGAATCACCTAGAGGGACAAAAGAACTCTAAGTAGGGCCTGCACCTCCTTTATTATCAAGTGTTTAAGACCAGCTTGGATGGGGCTTTAAGCAACTTGGTCTAGTGGAGGGTGTCCCTACCCATGGCAAGGGGGTTGGAACTAGATGATCTTTAAGGTCCCTTCCTACTCTAACTATTCCACAATTCTATGAATATATCTGAGGAACTAGCTAGCTGGGCACAGGTGGGACACCATGATGGCCACAGATCTGACGCAGAAGGAAAAACTCAGATGTAGAGTAGACTCTTGCATTATCTCACCTCAAAAGCTGAGCAAGCTGCCTCCTTTGTACTGTGCTACACAGTGCCCATTTCAGCCAACTCTTGTAAGCCATTAAGATGAGTATCACTATGTTTAATTTTCAAATAAAACTTTCAGCCATACTGAATGATTCAGAAGTAGACTTTGCTTACTTGTTTGCTTTGAAATGCTTTGGAAACCATTTAAACCAGAGGCATTTCAGAGCAGTGAAGCTACTTCAAAATACCCTATTCTAGCTCTTCAAGAATACCCTCAAACATTTATGTGTTATCCTCTTTTATGTAAGAAGATGTACTCCCAAGTGATGAAGAATTAACTTCATGCCAGGAGAATATCATACTGAGCTTTGTTAAAAGTACCTTTATGTTTAAAGAGTATTTCCACTGCTTAATGGAAGAATAAAACTTCAAACTGCTTAACAAAGAATAAAACATTATAGTTAGGAATACAGCCTAAGTACATGGGTTTAGAAGAAGCAAATGGCTTACTCTAAAAAGCAGGAGTAGATAGTAGTACTCTCTTCTCTCCTACCAGTGCAAAAGAGCAGCATTTTCTTTGAAATTTTCAGTGTTACTCCACTTAAAAGTTAATGTAACTGAAACAAAACGCCAGCGTTGCAATTGGTATAAGAGGCCAAATTTGGATTCAAATTCAGTAAAATGAGTCAGATTTCTGCTACCCCGGGACAGATCTGCTGTTTATAGAGTTTCTGCACAGTTAAAAAAAACCTGATGTAATTCAGAAACATAACGAAAATACCCATTTTAGAGGATTTCAGCAGATCGATTTCAGCTTTAGGGACTATTATCACTTCTGGTTAGGTATAGGCAGTTATAGGGTATCACCAGAGTTTCGGTATTTAACATGTGGACATTAAAAATATTGCAACTCACAATATATTCAAGTATCTTAAAAACAGTGGTGTGGGGGGGGCTAGGTCATTATTCCTATCTACCAAAATGACTGGGGGATCAAGAAAATCAGTTCAGTAGTACTCTGATCTTAGCATCAGGATTACTACTATGTGAACAGAAGAAAAACTGTAAGTATACTGGTTAACCTATGTAATGCCAAAATAAAGAACATTTCAGACTGAGTATTCAGATGCAATGTTAGCGTTGACCTCTACAAAAGAGTAGTCATATGGAACTATACAAGGTCAATTACATTATGTTAATTGTACTTTTCATTTCTGCAGTGAAAGGCGTAATCTATAGAAGGTTACTGCCCCATTTGTCCAATTCTTGAAGTACTGCATCAGGAAGTACCATGAATAGAAATGGATTTACTCACTTGTTTCGTTATACGAATTAGAAAATCCCTAAAGTGACAAGTACAAGGAAAAAAAAAAAATGCATTTACTTGATGTACCAGGATCTGCTTTCACCAGCAATAATTTGATTAGTCTGCTATAATGTTACAGTCCGCTGTTCATGCTCTAACTTATGGATGAATATAGCAAAGCTTAGCAGAGGTGAAGTGTTGACAGCCTCTCATACAGCTGCCTTAAAACAACCACTTATTTCCTTGTCAGTCCAAGAGTAGGCTTTTTTCCTCCTCTCTTTATCCTCCCTCTCTTAACTCATGTTACCTTTTAGTTCATTGTCAGCCTGTGTACATAAGCCTGTCATGCCTTGTATTTGAAAAAACAAAGAAAGAAAGGAAATTTGTATAGCACAGCAGTATATTCATCTTTTCCGCTTTAATTTGTGTTGCCATTTTACTGTTATTGGAACTACTTTTGCACTGCATTCAAATAATGAAATGCTCAAATGCTGGAAAAACCACCCTGAAACTTTCCCTCGCAAAGTAGAGGCAACACATTCCATACGATTCAGTTATTTAGGTTCCTTATATTTTCTGCATTCGCATTGTCTTATATAACCCATAGATGCCCTGTTCTTGTCTCATATCAGGTAAGACCAAATGAATTGGTTGCCTGTCCATTTTTGTTAATGTCATATCATTCCAGCATGGTAATATTTCTTCCTTTCTCTTCAGCGTTTTCTTGACTTTCCAACTCTATTAAAAGAACATTTTTTATTTGAAAGCTTTACAAAGCTGTGCACTGGGGGGAAATTTACTGCAAGTTAATTTGCCTTATCTTCTAGGAAAATATACTGCCAAATGTCCCATTTCCTCTTGTCTATTGTCTAACTGCATGTAATCTTTTTCCTGTTCACAACTGGTTTTGCTTTTGTTAATGCATCCAATTACTATGTTTTTATATTAATATCCCTTTCTCAGATTAAATCTCTGGATTTCATACAATTATTTAAATTTTATTTCTTCATGTTAATGTCAGTTTTGCAGCCTTTATCCCTATCAAAGAATCTCTGCATACATGACAACATATGCACCTATTTACTTAGCTGAATAAAAGTTACAGAGTCTAGAGCAAGAGTAGTGATAGTTTCTCCATTCATTCAAAATAGAATTTATTGTATTTTTTTCCACTTGAATTTTTGTAGGCTGCAAAATTATTTTCCTCTAAAATTCAGTATGGATGCATGTGATCCTATTCTATTTGATAACACATTGTTGAAGTACATAGAGTACGACTGATGCAATCCATCTAAGAAAACTAAGAGCACGAGTAGTCTTGAAAGAAAAGCTAATGGATTCTATA
This sequence comes from Coracopsis vasa, assembly GCA_026283785.1. NCBI lineage: Eukaryota > Metazoa > Chordata > Aves > Psittaciformes > Psittacidae > Coracopsis > Coracopsis vasa. The sequence goes on from JANHGB010033563.1 coordinate 12,901, forward strand.
TTTGATTCTTTCAAAATGTCTACCACTAAGGAACTAAAAGTGATTCCACCAGCTAGGGAGTAATTGATTCAGTCTGTGATCTTTGTCCCCAGTTATTTTTACCCATATTTCAGGCATGGACTTCAGCTTCATTGGTTTTTATTTCCCTCTATTGTATCAGAGCTCAGGTGATAGCGCAGTTTGCTTTTTAGACTCATCCAACCATGTTTTATCCCTTGAAGCCTTTAATAGCTTCAAGGTAATCACTGTCACTTGCTTAAGGCACATGTTTACATATGACTCTTCAGGCATGACCCTTTAGTTCCCATCTTTGTTGCCCGTATACCCTGGCAAGCATTCTTGAATTGCACTCAGGCTACAGAAGCTCTGCTTGAGGACACTGCTAGAAAGCTGGCCTTATGCTACCGAGCAGCCAGCTCCCGCCTCCACCACACAAAAAATATAAAGGACAGGGACCACCAAGAAATCCTGTCAACTGGTCCACCAATACAGTTCTCTATGTACAATTCAGAGCATTCAGACCTCAAGGCACCATTACGGTAATTTAGTTTCACCTCCTGCCTAAAATGAGAATTCACATCTTTTATTTCAGTGCTGCAGATGCTAGTGGGTTAGAAGCTAAAGATTATTATGTCTACCTGACCTTAACACATCAAAGTGAACACCCCATAAAAATCGAATTTTAGGAGCAGGGGATTATGTTATTCTTCTAAAGGCAAATAGTTTGATTTTCTCTTCTTCATTTCTCGTTTTTATCTCTGCACTTAATTTACAGTGCTAAACATACACACCAGCTAAGTCACCTCAATAAAAGACTTCTATATCAGAAGTCCATCCTAACAGATTTACTGTATCATTACCTCTTTCCTTTCAGACACTTCTCAAATGGTGGTGGGTTTGGATGTTCCCCTCCTCCTCCTCCTCACCATTAAAGTAGGTGGTGGAGGGTAAGTATATATTTTAGGTAGGCTCCATGTTAGCAGCATTAAACTTGCCTACTACTGAACGCTAACACATTGTCTTTACACCACTTACACACTAACGAAGCATTTGAAAACATAACTAAATGTGCTGGAAAGACCTCAGAACAGGCTGAGATTTATTTTTAATATACTGATCCACCACAGCAAGAAGGAAAAGTTGGTTTAAAAATCCATAGTACATGCAGAAGTAGCAAAAGGTGGGGTATCAGTTGTTTTAATAGGTATTTATCAAGGTGAACACTGAGAAAAGACTCAAATACTAGCATGACTGTGCATTTGGCTAACATAGAGTGGCACAAGTGTTAATGTGTTAAATCACTCTACTGTTCTCAAGTCCCAAAACCCTAGGCATTAACAAGGCAGAAGGTTGCTACTTTACAGAACAATTGCTTCCCAATATTAAGTGTGGATGGACAGAACTTTGGATAATGAGGTAGTAGAAGGAGAATCCAGACTTACAACCACAATGTAAGATCCATGGATATGGACAAGCTGGAAAGTACAGTGTGTTGTTTGGTGACTTCATTTTTCTACACCCCCTCTGAGTTCATGTGAAACAGTAAGTTTCTGCATCAATGGCTTCACAAGTAAAGGTCACGGACAGGTTGATATGTAATTGATGTGAAAGACTAGTACGGCAAAGAGTTCTGTGTCTAGAGCAAAACAAAGTTTTTAAGACAGAAATATTATGTGTTCAAAACCCAGGCTGCTGTAGAGTAAAGCCTCAAAATTGCTGATGCAATGGATTTTTAAGCAGTCCCTCAAGCACTGTTCTTCACCTGGTAAAGCCTGTAGCCATCTGTAACTACTCATACATGAACTTCCAGCTATGAAGTCAAAGTTGACTTGATTATTTGGTTTTTTAACCCTGTATTTCAAATGGGACCTATTCAGAACATACACAACTCAGCAAACAAGTTTGTGGAAGTTTTTTCCCTCCTTTTAGAAACACATTCTGTAGCAATGACAGCAAGCACAGCCAACCAGAGACAAGTTTTGAGCAGAAAGGCTTCTTATCATAAGCGTGATAAGGAAGATTTTATTATTTTATTTGTATTTTAAAATTGGCCCACACACCCCCTCCCCCTTCCACAAAAAAAAAAAAAAAAAGAAAAAAAAAAAGTCCTAGGCTACCATTAAAGTTTTCAGCAAGACAGTGCAGCCAATTTTAAGAACTGTTAAAATTAAAAAATTTCAGAACAATAAGAATGTATGACAGAGCAAGACAAACTAACGCATAAAGAACAGCGGTCCTTGCTTGGACCATGGTATATTTAACATCCAGAAACTCAAAATCAAATGCAAACTCAGAAACATCAAATTATTTTTTCAAGACTGAAATCTGTTCAATTACTTAATAATTCTCACAGCAAGTGGCAGAAAGCCAACTACTTGAACTGGTTAAAGCTGGAGCATACAGAACATCTAGCTTACAATACCCTGTTGGGAACAATCCTACACCTACAAGGTATTGGACAAGATGACCTCAGAGGTCTTTCCATCCCCTGTTTCTTTGACTCAATGAATAAACATAAACCTCATCAGAATAGATGTACTGTTTATTTAAGCAATAACATTCCACTAGCTGGAGCACACAAGGGAATTGACTGCTTTTATGCTGCTGATTAAACAAGATCAGAGACCTTTAAATTAGGCTTTGGAGTTTTAATTTGCAGGCCCTGGTATGCATTTGTGTTGTAATAACCTGTTTATAACCTTGGACCTATGAAACAGAAACCTTTAGATTAAAGGTTTTTTATTTTAAGAAAATAGTTTGTAAGACATCAAGACTCCAGGCTTAGCTCAAACTTGATAGATCACATGTAAAATAACATTTTACGTCTTCAGACACACAGGCTTAAAGAAAATAATTTCACAGACAAAAAGAATCACAAGTGATTGTAACTTGTATCCTAATTGCAGCTTGCACTATGTGATATTGCTGGATATTTTACAAGTTTAAACGTGTTGCATTTCTTCAGATAAATCAAATTTGCCTATGAATTTTGAGCCAGATATCATTTGCATCACTATTAATTTTGACATTTTCTTACCTGAATGTGGTTGTTGACTCAATGTCCCACATAATTTCTTTTTCCCCTTTCAATCACTCAAGCTTTATGAGCAAATCAGGCAATTTTAGCATGGCCATGACATTACAGCGGTCAGTTCCTATATTTACAGTTTTACTGTGGCACATTCTTTCCCTAAATATCTGTGCCAATTCAAGCTTTTATAGCAAAAGCAAACAGAAGTTCACAGATCCAGTCAGAGTGACCACAGCTTCTCTGGGCAACCTGTTCCAGTGCCCCACCAGCCTCACAGTGAAGAATTCTTTTCCTAATGTCTAATCTGAATCTCCCCTCTGTCAGTTTAGAACCACTCCCCCTTGTGCTGTCATTACATGCCCTTGTAAAAAGTCCTTCTCTAGGTTTCAGTGCCAGGCTGGGTAGGACTTTGGGCAACCTGATCTAGTGAAAGGTGTCCCTGATTGTGGAAGGGGGGTCAGAACTGGAAGATCTTTAAGGTCCTTTCCAACCCAAACCATTCTCTGATTCCACCTTTTTCCAAACAGAGTATGTAACATCTATAACATCTGAGTAAAATAATGTATGCAATCAAAAGTCTTAGCAGTGGTGACTACAAAACAAACCAGAAAGTTACAGTTGAGAACTGTATTTTGAAGTAAGGGCAGTTGCAGTATATGCTTTTAAGCACAGGGATGTTTCACCAGCGGAAAAATAAAGAATGTTTATGGAATAACCAGTAAAAACAAAGAGAACTTTGAAGATGAGTGGGACCGCCATAATTACTGCATAACATTTATTTCATTTTACTACTTCCAGTTTTCAGTTACCTATTTGGAGAAATCAATCATCCATCATGAATCAGTTCAATTTCTAATTTACTTAGTGAAGAGTTATCAGCTACATTGTTCTTTTTGAGTCTCTTAGGTCAATTAGAATCTACCCAACGAATGAATAGGATACTGCTATAACAAGTTATGGTTCTTTATAGAAATCAGCTGCTGAAGGGAGGCTTGGGGGAGGCACAATTAGGTCTCATTAGCATGATGTCCCACTATTGATGTTTAGTGTTCATATGATAGTACAGTTCGAAAAACACTTGCAGTGGGGATTTATTTTTCCTTGAAGTATAATGCACATCGTGGGAGGTTTCTGTACTAAACCAGTCACATTTTGAAAGCATAAGTTAGACAAATGCAGAGTGAGAGGACATGAAAAAAACTGTAGTTTTCCAGTGTTTACAGTATTTTATCACTGCTGAGTTTGCCTGAGAATGCCAATTATTCCTCTTGCCATTATATGGTCTGTCAGTTTGTGGTAGCTGTCTCACGCTCTCCACCAGAGCATGTGGCACTGAAAGCTTTTACTAATAGTCAGATTGGTGGCATAGTAGGATGTATGAAAGCAAATTTAAATTTGCACTAGGAGTCAAACCAAAACGTTAACAACTGCGGTGGAAAGGGTATGTAAATCATAATTTTATTATAGATCACATGTCTAAAACAGGGCACAAACTATGCTAAAAAAGCTCCCTTGTGCCTATTAACTAAAAAGGGAGCCCAGACAAATTAGCATAGACACTTCCAGCTGAGTCAAATACACTGACAGTAATAGATATCTTAAAAAGCGAAGACTTTTGTTTGCTTGGTTTTGCATCAAATTTAATCCCAGTCCCTTTAGTTAAAACATTCATTATAATGAAAACACTGTAAACTACTTTTTCCAACTCGCATGCCCATTTTCCCTTCTATTATTTCTCCAAAGCCAGCATGGAAGCACAGTTCCAGTGGTGTTTGTTTCAAGTTTGGGGTTTTGGTTGTTGGGTTTTTTTTTGGTGATCCAAATACATTCCTCCTTGGTTTTCCATGTATTAGGTCCAGTTGCTCTCTTCATCAAGCTTTGCACCCAGGAAGGGAATTGCTCTGATAATTACTTTTGTATTTCCAGAAATTTCTGACAAATAGGAAGGTTTCAGTTTTCATTTATACCCCTTAATTTGTTAGGTATGTGTGATAACATTAGTGGGTTTGTGGACAGTAAGAGAACAGTATACATTAGTTACCTCAACTTCACAAGCTGTACCTCACAATATTGTTGGTAACGAATTAGGACATTATAGTCTAGGTTGGCAAAAAAGCAGATGGGTAAAAACCTGTCTGAATTACTGGGTTCTGAGGGTAGCAGTGGATGGGTCATACACCCAGTAACAAGTAGCCAATACTCCACAGGGTCCATTCTGGGACTGGTCCTGTTTAACAGTTTTATCAGAGACCTGGAGGAGGTTACAGAGGATGTGCTGATCAATTCTGCAGATGAGTGGTTGGTGTGATACATTTGAGGGCACAACTGTCCTCCAGAGAGGCCTGGCAGGCTGGAAGAGAAGACCAAGAGGTAACTCATGAAATTTAACAAGAACAAAGCCAATTGCTGCCCCTGGACAGGAAGTACCAGTGCAAGAGCACAGGGTGGGCATGCCTGATTAAGGGTAGCTCTGCAGTAAGGGAGCTGGGGCCTTGGCAGACGCAGGCTGAGCATGAGCCAGCATTACACCCTGGCTGCAGAAACAGCCAATAGTACTCTGGGCAGTCTTCACAGGGGCACAGCCAGGACAACAGTGGGGGCACTAAGCCCCTCCACTCAGCACTTGCACTTCATTCTAGCTCTTGGTCTCCCCAGCACAGAAAAGATATCAGCGAGCTCAGTGTTCAGGAGCTCAGTGGTGGGCCACCAAGCTGGTTTAGGGCTGGAACATTTGCCCTGTAAGCAGAGGGTAAAGGACCAGGACTTGTTCATCTGTAGAAGAGACTGCCTTTGGAGGACCTAGCCAGCACTCAGCCCATATCTACAAGGGAGTTGCTGGAAAGACACAGGCAGGATCTATCCAGAGGTTCACAGTAATGAACTGAAACTGGAAGGTTCAGAATGAATACAAGGAAAAGTCATCCTAAGTAAAGCAAGCTGCCCAGAGATGCTATGCACTCTACATCCTCAAAGGTACTCAAAGAATAAAGGTACTCAAGAACTGGAAAAGCCACTAACCAGCCTGGTCTGACTTCACAGCTGATCCTGCTTTAATATGGGGTTGGATTAGAGACCTCCTGAGGCTTCTTTCTAATCTGATTTTATATGGCCCCATTCTATGATTCTGTAACCCTGTTACTATATTCAACTTACAAAAGTGCTTTCCTTTTCCCATACCCAAACACTGCCAAAAAGAAACAAAACCACCACAGTAACACAAGTAAAACCCAAATCACCTTCCAGAGGCATCAGACCCTAAAGTTTCATTTCTGCTGTGTTTCAATACCATCCTTTTGAGATGTAAATATTTTCCTGAAAGAAGGTCTCCTGAATTTATAAAACAAAGCAACCTCATTCAGGTATATATTCCATTTCTCCAAAGGTCAGCAAACTACTGTAGATATCATCTGGTATTATTTTTGCCTAGACACCTATTTCCAGCTCCCGACTCACATTCAGATTCTTGCAAAGTACTGAGGTTGTCACAGCTTTGTGCTACACCCATTCATCCATAAAATAAAGAAACCTTGCTTTTTCTGTTTGTTTTGGGTTTTTTTCAGTTAGTAAAAAATTTAAAGCTTCACTATTATAGTTGTGCATTGCTAAGCATGAAATAATCCTGGGTTTATAATGCCAGAACTGACTCCCTAAAATTTAGAACCTCTCATATGAATCTTGCTGTCTTTCACTCCTTGGGCAGGGTGGGAAGATATTCTGAAAGGAAAGGAGACTTGAGGAAGCCTTAGGTTAAATTAAACAGTGGTAGATATATGAAACGTCTGAGGAATCTGTAATGTTAAACTTCTGGCAGGAATGGATTAATAGAGGAGCCAGTGGTGAAAGGAGTATGATTAATAGTTTCACATGACTAATTCATTACATTGCATATGATGCTGTTACATATTGCCTTGCAGGTTCTCTTGAAATATAAGCACGTATTTTATTCTCAAGAAAATGCTGTGCCATGCAGTTTTCTGTGCATACTGGTTGTGACAAGTACTGCCTTGTACTTGGGAACTTTTACTTTGCCTCAGCCTCTCTCTTACAGTGATGATGCTGGAAATAAGAGTTACTTTCCAGGAACAGTTTATTCTATCGAAACTTCTGCGTATCTCTACATACTATGTGCTAGCATCTTTCACTCAAGAGCCAACACGCATGTGCGGCCAAGGAGCAGACACTAACAAAATACCATATCAGCAGCTTCCATTTGATTCCAAATTCAATCATACAAAGCTTCCCACAGTCTGCAGCCAGATTTGCAGCTACAGTAAGGAGAAGGGCACTGGGGGCAGAGCAGATGTGTACATCTCACTGGGCACTTCTGTATACTTTTAGCATTGCCAACTGTGAGGCAAGTTTTACATATTTTCTTCTTCAAAGGCTTGGAAGCCAAGTATTAGTCTCTTTCAACCAAAAGATTTTCTTCTCTGAATGACTACAGTTTATATATGCACTTTGGAGTTTTTGCATGAACTTAAACTTAGGCCTAAATTCTGCAAAATTTATGAGAAGCATCCACCATTATTGTAGACTCTACTTAAGTGAAATGATGAAAACCAAATATTTTTGTTGCCAAATTCTTTCATTTTTGGAAAAGTATGTTTTACAAATACCTCATTCTTTTTTTCATTCAAAAATTGAAGAACATTCAAACTATGTTCATGAATCTGGAGACAAATAGGTCAAATCAACTGATAAAATGTTAATGAAGCTGCATAATAGTTGTAAGCTATTTAACATTACTTGACTAGATGCTTTAGAAATCACAATCCTATGACTGAATCGGGTTTCATGGATAAGAGAAAAATCAGGATGCTTCTCTTGGGGGGAAAAACAGCACTGTAATAAAATCCTACAACACATATGACAGTACAGTGAAAAACAAAGTTATAAATCGGGGGGAGGGAAAGGGGAAGGAGAAGGGAGGTAAGAAAGAAAAGGCACTGTAGAAATAAGTTATCAAACTTAATAAATGAGAATGCATAGTGTCTCACATTTACTTTTATTTCTAACTCCTTAAGCAATCAGCATGAAGTGTCTTTCATGTCAAGCTAGGTCATAGATATGTATCTATTTACTTGAAAGTTGGAAAGAGGCGGTATTGTCATATCACAGAATGGATATGCAGCCGAATCTCAGATGTTGGGAAATTGCTCCGAGATTGCTTGCATCCAAACAGCCTGCTTCCAGAGGGAGGCTGGAGTAGAAATGCTGAGGTTCAACAGCACTTGGCACAGTAATCATATTCCAAACCCAGTGGAAGAGAGCTAAAATTCTGCCCACCTATTAGAGAGTAGACAGAGAAATCTGTGTAGTAACAGCTTGTCAACCTGATACTCATCCTGGGCAAAATATTGAATGGCTGACACAAGACTATTAATGAAGTGCTAAAAAAATAAAGATTAAAATAATTATTACCAATCAAGAGGGGAAAATGGTAACATTACTTTCGATAAAGATATACCTGGTTAGTTCAAATAGCTTAGTGCCTTGCTTTCCAACTTGTGTAATACTTTAATTGAAAGGACTCATTAAAAAGGTGACACAGTAAGTACATTAAAAAGCTGATAAATATTTCCTTGACCTTCCTGTAGCGAGGACTAATAAAAGAGCGTGTATTTCTAGCAGAATTTCAGTGAACAGTTCTAAACTATTACTTAATATTTTATGAAAGACCTGAAAGGAACACACTAATTAATTCCTGGTAACAATTATAAATGACACAAGAACTAAGGAAATTAGTCTAATTAAGAGGACAGATCAGTAACCTGAAGTGATCTGGACTGCTTGATAAATTGTGCACAAACTAGCAAAATGAATGCCACGATAGCTAAGAGTAAGGCTACACAAATTACTGAGGTCAGAAGAGTCCTTCTGAGAAGCCTTTTCAGAACTGATAGGTAACCGCTACAATTAACATTCTGTGTAGCATTTGAGAAGTGTTATATTGCATAGCACTAAAAAAAAAAAAAAAAAAAAAAAAAAACAAAAACAACAAACCACATCTTTGGGATTTACTATTAATTCGAAAAAGTTGGCCTTGGTGATTTGAGTTAGCCTATGTGATTCAGCTTTTACTTCCAGTGCTGTACAGAACAGTTGAATGTTCATAACTACAGGGTCACCAATTCTGCCTTGATGAAGTATTTATATTGGTGTAAAAATCCCTTGTTCTCAAATAAGAATAAGAATAACAGTCACAGTGGCTGTTCACTGTCATTCTGGATAAACTATCCGATTAGATCCGTTTGAAATACAAAGTATAAGAAACTGAGTAAACACAAAGGACTAAATGTAGAAGTTCTGAGGCACTACACAGTGTAAAGGAAAATTAGAAACAAGTCTGACTGGAACAGGAATGCACAGAAATATTGCTATGAGGATAGTCCCCTTCCCTGTTTAGAATTCAGCTGATTAGATTTGAAAGATATAGGCATATGCTTATATCAGAAAAAACTTTCCAAATAACTCACAATACACTGTTCAAATGCAGTTCAGGAACCACAATTTATATTTTACAAGTCACAGTAAATGTTTGGTATAAACTCCGTATCTTTCCAGACCTATACGTATAAAAACCAGCTGTTCTGTAGCTGCCATTACTGATTAAAATCCCCACAGAAAATACCTTACACAGTAGCTTATTTCTAACAGCCAGTGTCAAACTGTTTGCCAATATCTGTAATCCGTTTCCATAGCAATGTTTCACCCACAAAACTGAAGTTATACAAAGACCATTAGTTGTTACTAATATATATTCAATTAGCTTACTCTGAAGTACAGAGTCAAAATCTCAAATTGGTTCCCCAAAGCCCACAAAGAAGTGATGATTTTTGACCTGTCATGCTTATCACTATCCTGGAAATCGGACTACTTTGGCATATTAAAATCAGATTAGTGGAATGACAGTGAAATTTTAATGCTTTTTTCTCTATGCCATCTGTACATCTATAGCTCATTTCTCATTTTAGAAAATATTATATCTTTTGCACAGCCTACAGCACAGATAAAAAACCAGAATACTAACGAGAAGTAAACATCTGTTCTGACGAAAGTCTAGCTCAATACAAGATCCTTTTGCAACATCAGTTTTCACATCTGGTGAAATGCTTATGTAGTTCAAACCTTCCCCTCATACCATGTCCAACAGGGGATGGCTAGGAAACACTGAGAGCAGCACACACATTTAATGATAAATCTCCAGAATACTCTACAGTTCCCAGTAATTTGTGTCTCAGATGTTAAGAAGCAAAATTATATCCATAAATTCCTTTTACATGCCTAATCATCTTTTGGACATGAGACAGGAAGTTTCTCTTTATAAAACTGCAATCACTCTGGTGTACTTTATTCACCTGTATTTACTAATATTACTTTTCAAAAAAATTTGCATTAATTAATCCTGCATAGATAGCATAGTCACTAGGTCTGCAGTCACCTGGAACACCTTTGAAGCCTTTAAAAAGAGAACACTGGTGCTACATCAGCCACTTCCTGCCTGTAATACCACCACAACTTTAAGCTGGAGATAGCCAAACTATGGATTGTGGTAAACTATTTAATTTTAGAACCCTGATGAATATCATCTGGTCATCACAATTTCTTCCAGCTCATTTTCTCTACAGTGTTTCATAAACCTTTTCCACCAAACAGTATAACGGATTCCCTGACAGAGTAAACCTAAGCCTTCTACGTGTGAAGTCCTCAAACTCCATAATGGTGAGCAGCAATGCAAGAAAAACCCCATGTAATACCTTTGCTGTGGTCTCACCCTCTTAAACCCTCTTTTTATGCTTTCATCAATTAGCTTCATACACTCTTGGCAGCTCTTCTTAATCTGAGGTATTTGGAAAAGATCTGACTGCACTTTATGGTTTAAGAAGTATTCCTCAGTTTGGGGTTTGCCTCAGTATGTATTTTGCACAGAGCTTCCTAAAGTTTTTGATCCTTTCTGTTTTCTCTTTGCTTTGATTTTCATCAAAGTACCACAAATCTAAAGACAAATTACATACCCAAACATAGTAATTCAACAAAGTTTTTAGTATTACCTATTGCATGTCGACACTTTCTTAATACTATTCACAAAGACTTCATTTAGAATTTCCTTGAAAAACAATCTAGGCACTTGAAATGAAAATAAATGTAACTTCCTTAAAGATGTATGCTGTTCAGTGAACTATTTCAACAATTGTGGGCATTTTTTTATAAGAGCATACTTGAGATAAATGAACAGATAATTAACTGTGATCAAAACTGGCAAAACAAGATATGACTGCTTTCATATGGGATATGTCTTTAAACATAGTGTTTTTTAAACAAGCTTTGCTAGATTCTTTCATGGGTGAACGATCTTTCTTGACTTAAAGAAAAATAATCTAAATATCAAAGCCTCACTATCTCATGATACATGCAGATTACCTAAACAATCTGTATTGTGCAATTTATGAAAATTTTTCAAAGGATTTTCCAATTAGCTCACATTCCAGAATATAGTTTCACCTATAGAGTACTTTTATGGGGCTAAATGTTTCTATGGAAATATCTCAGGCACAGAGTAATGCCACGCAGCCATACTGCTTCCCACATCTCAGTTTTTCTGTGTTGCACAGCATAATGCCAAAGATACAACAGCTTAGCTGTAGTTAGCTGAACTACCTCTACAGGCAATGCAGAGTGAAGCTCTGCAACAGACACTCCTGCACACATTTCAAGTGCTGCCTTTATTTGTACTGTGTGGTAGCAGCATCACAGACCCATTTCATGTTCACATACCATGCCCCCAGTATAAAACAATAAGGTTCCAAGTGAAAACACATTCAGCCAGTTCTTAAGATAGACAATACCTCTGCCACGAGTACTGTGACAAGAGCTGACATATCAGATTGCTAAAGTCCTCTTTGTCTTCTGCAATCAGAGAAATTGTTGCATTTGCTGGTGCTGTTATATATTAGGCTATACAGTCAGCCTAAATCTGAGTTTGGTGAAGAAGCAGCTACACGGCTGCTTAACAGAAGCACATCATGTAAAGTGAGAGCTGTATTTCACATTAGGCAATACCAGGAGGAAGGTTATTGCCTCTTCTCTGCCTTCTTCCCAATTAAGCCATCCCTATTTGTTGACAAACACCAACATACCAAAAAAAGCTAAACCAAGATAATACAGGAGAAGGTAAGCATCTTCAGGGTAATAGTTTTCTGGAAGCCAATCACTGGTGAGAGGGCTGAGATTTGAGGAAAGTACAGAACACTGAAAATACATATTATATTCCAGGATTGCACTATATACCTTATTCTACACAGAAAATACTTGAGATAATATAGTATGAATTTGTCTTTCTTTTGAAAGCATATCTAAAATCTCTAAAGGTAACAGTCTGCATTTGTCCAGAGGATGAGTTAGAACAGAGCCATTAGTGTAACATCATAATATTCAGAATTAAGGGGCTTACTTTTTTCAGTGGCCAAAAATTAATAGGAAAGAAACACTTCAAGCTTGTTTCTTATCTTTTTTAAATAAAAAGACCATGGTTTTTTACATATTATTTTAATTCACCTAAAAGAATCACAAACTTTTTGCAGTAAAAGCTGGGGAATCTTTTTTTTTTTTTAAGAATATTAAACTGTCATAGACAAGCTGCAACAGAGCCATCAGCACCTCTGGATACAACTCTTTGTAAAGACACCCCAGCATTAAAAGAGGAAGGGTTGTATCCTCTTTTCTGGTCACCTCAAGTATTTGACCTGGGGCTTACTATCCAGCATAGTTCTGGGTCACCAGCAGTGAGGGGGGGGTGGCAGGGTAGGAACTTCAAGACTTTCCCATTTCTTGTATTTATTTCATTATTTTATGAGCCACCAATAGAATTCTTTCAGCTTACTGGTTAAGACATCTTCCAGGGCAAGGAGAATCAAGTGATGTCTCACTGTTACAAAGGAAAGGAGTGACACTGAAGAGAAGTAATTCAACTTAACAGCTTGAAAATTAAAAAGCATTTTGGAAGCATCCACTTCTTTCACTTGGTAGTGTTTAATTTTTTACAAAAATATAGACAGGAAACTCAAAAATAACTAAATGAGCCATCTAAGAAAAATGTGTTCCTTCTGTAGATGTGCAGAAGTGTTAACTCCATCCCAGAATAACTTTTGAGTTTACTTTTGCAAGAAGTCCATCATTATATTTTGTTCCTGGAACTGGAGAAAAATAAATCCTCAGTGGAAAGCAGTAGAAAATCCTGTCCTACACATTCAACTATTCATCAAAGAAACAGGTAAAAAGAACAAAGAATAAGAATCTAAATACAAACCACAACAGAAGATCAATGATAAATCAATAGCAGTGTAACAGTGGTGAATTATCCCAATTACCACCTAACTAGTGTTCTAGACAATTTTCTTCTCCTGCAGAGTACTGTATACACTCTTGATGTGTGAGGATGTAACTAAGCATCACTTCCCATCCCCCCTCCCCCCATGTTTGAGGCTCCCCAATAACACCAGTGTTCAACAAAATTTACTTTGTAGTAGGTGGTCTCACTGCAGTTCAGGGATCCTGATGTTTACCTTCAGGGATGTTACTAGCACTTAATGAGAGCTACTTGCAAAGTTTCAAGGAAGTTAGATCGATTCTTCACAAGATAGCTTTATCAAGTCATTAGGTGGTTCTAACCAGGACCTCGCTAATTAGCTTGTAGCCTCAAATGAGTCTGTCACCTCAGACTGTCTTTTATCACCATTAACATGGTATTTGAAAAATCTATACAGTCAAGGTGTTTGTGCTTAGACTTCCCTAGTATTTAATTGGTAAAACATCAAGATAATTCTTTATAGTTTAAGTGTTCTCAATGATGCATATCCTAAAAACATAATTAACAGAGATAAATGTTTTAAGTGAATCATATATACCCAGTAATATTTGTAGCAGTATAAGTAGAACTGCCACATTGTGTATAATTTTCATTACAAATTACATGAGGTAATATCAGGTCATACCTGAAAACACATTCTGGGAACACAAACATGCAAGAGAATAAACATTGACGTTTAGAGGAAGAATGCTTGGGAAGGGGTTCCTGTTAGAAAGGCATGCAATAAAGTGCACAAAAAAAGGTGGGAGATGTTGCAGTTGTTACTTGCTTCTAAAGGACGCTTCCCAAAAAACACTGAGTGCAATAGGAAATACAGGCTAATCACTTGGTATACTAGTCAAACAACACAGATCAGAAAGTCATGGGAAAAGGGTCTTCTTCCTTGTTTAGAAGGAATAAAGCAGTAAGCCCTTGGCAGTTTATCAGCTTCCTCCCAACTCAAAGCTGGGGTTGACCATAGGGATCTGAGTCCAACCTAACAGCCGTGATGTCAAGCACTAGCAACAGTATCACATGGAGAGGGACTGTTTGCAGTGGTTCAAGCAGAAAAATGGTTACAAGAGGTAGGCCTCAGCAGATAGCTAAATGATGACCATCAGGCTTTGCAGGTACTAGAGAACTCTCTTCACAATATGCATGAAAACAATGCATGCTTTATCAGCTGTCACAAGCACAGGCAGCAATCAGCTCATCAGAATTTGCTAACAGATTATACCAAAATACTTTACTTGTCAATATTTTCAAGTAGTTAAAACCCATAGTAGTTGAAGTCCACAACTCTGACTCCAAACTTCTGAAGACACTGATAGTAAGGTCCAATTTAATATATGAATAATTTATTATTGAAGGAACTACATTTCTTCTGTATTTTTAGTTGACACCTATAAAGGATCCATATTCCCACGAAGCTTCTGCAATGCTCACCACAGTATGTGTGTTACATATACATTTAAACTAGCCTTCATTCTTTGTAGTTCAAGTACTTTAGAGGCAGAAAATCCTAGCAATCTCCTTAAATTCTCAATCGTTGTTTTGGGAAAGTATAAACAGAGTTCAAGCTTATCTTTGTGTTTTCCTGAAAGAAATGACTAATATTCTGAGTCTTCACCAGGGCATTTATAAAGTCACATTATTCTTTAGCTAGCTAGGTACAGTGGTGTATCTGTTGTCTGCCCAACTCCAAATCAGGGCAGAATGTTTGAACTTGAGTTCTGGCAGAGAAGAGCAGCTAAGCCTCAAGTCATTCAAAACACTATATTGTTCTGAACAACACATAACCTAGTCCCATATCTTGTAAACTGGAGGAGAAAACTGTTTATAATCAACAAAGAAAAAATACTTTTGGAGAAGCCAACATGCTCATTTCCTGAAAATGATGGAATCCTACCTATTTGTTGACATTAAATCTTCAGCAAAGCATACACAGTGAGACCAGCAATCTATATTCCAGTACCTGTAGAACAGTCACCATATACCAATGAAATAAATGCTTTTATTTCTATAGTGTTTTTTCTTGCCTTACAAGTCAGTCTAGCATTAAAGTTTTCATCCCAGATAATTCTCAGATACGACTCTCTCTCTGCTTATTTTCTGATGTTATCGAACAGCCAAGTATATTAATTAGGTACAAATAAATCCCTTAGTGATTCTGCACAACACTTACTCCGCCCATGAGATAACTGATCACATGCACTGTAATGCCCCTGTGAAGTTTCCTCCTTTCTATGCTTCCTGCCATGGTGTTCCTCATCCACTTCCAAACAAAATGCACAATCACCATAGCAACTCTCCAGAAGCAGTGAGAGCAGGATGTTCCACACTTGCCATTAATACAGTATTCATTTGTTCAAGTACTGGGGGGAGGGAAGGGGTGTCCTAAATTACTGTTAGCTGTAGAGAGTAATTGTCCATCATCTTAGCACATTAAACAGGAAATGGTTGACAACTGCTTCTACATGCAGGTATTTTACTTCTGCTTCTGTCATGGTACGCTATGACTTAAATTCACTGCTGTATTTAAAACAAGTATGTCTGCTGAAAACAGTTCACTGCTGTATTTAAAACAAGTATGTCTGCTGAAAACAGTTCAACAGGGAACAGTTTAAAGTTCATGGCAGATGAACAAAACATCCAGAAAGATGGTGGCTTACTGCAAGATTAATTTTTACCTCTGTACTAACTGCTTATTGCTGATAACTGGATACAAGGCTTAAAGGTTTTCTGGCATGAGTTTAACTAGCATTAAATTAGTTGTTTGCTGTTGCCTTTAAGAGAAGCCCAAACTTTGTTTAGCACTGTTATGAGCTGTAACAAAGCCTCCACAGTTCTCTCCAAACTGTAGGTTTTGGAATCTTCCACTACAAATTGTCATATTATTTCCACTAACATATAGGTACCAGGCCAAGTGAAGAGTAACTTTTTTGTATGTAGTATTTGTCAGTATAGTTTTATTTTCTTACCAGACCTCCTCTTCTCTACTTCTAGTGCTCAGGATATATACTAAATGAGATTACTTTATCCGCCCTTCACTGTTGAAATAGCAACCACAGCCAAAAGGGAGGTTTGGCATGTATATGACGCAGTAATGGAGTCTAACTATGCCTCATCTTGACATTTAAAGAGACCTGTAGGTGTTCCTTAGGGAGCAGGGCAAATAATGAAGGTCATAACTCTTGATCCATGTGCTCCAAGAGAAGCAATGTATTTTGAAGAAGAAAGCTGTGAACTTGCATACTAGTAAGGCTGTAATATGGTGATGCAAGTAATTATATTGTTTTTTTACAGCAAGTAGTGTATTATTTATCCACAGCAAGCACCCCTTGTCCAATCAGCACATTTAACTATGTAATATGCCATTCCTCTCCAATAACATGAAATTTTTATAATGATGCATACAGATGACTATTTCAGAAGCTAGTGAAATAGTATTATAGAGAGTTGCTAAGGAGCAGTTTAAGGAGGTGTATTATTAATCTATTCAGTTTCAATGATTTGGACACTTAAATCACCACTGGTCCTAAATCCTAAATACTGTGAAGTCCAGATAAACTAGAAGAACCAAGATCTAATATTTTATAAGCAAAGAACACAGTCATTACCTGAAATTTTTTAGGTGGCAATATAAAAGTGGGGGAATGATAACCTTGACCCTGAATACTGTCAACTATAGCAAGAAGGAAGTATTTGGAAACCTTTAACAGTCCCTTTTGAATTACATCAAAATTCTAGTTCAACATTAATAACAATTTATAATCAGCATACTAGCAGTAACACTAAAAGTCTAGTTGCAGTTCCTCATTCAATCCAATTTTAAATGCATTCTAAAACCAATACATGCAAGATGTTCACTGTAATCTTCAAACTGAGTAGTTATGCAGTTGATCAGTCTGCATCAGTACAGAGCATCAGACTTCCCATGGGTTTCTACACTTGACAGTCAGCATCCTTATCATGATTATAGTTCTAGCATCTGTTTATTCACCCTTCATATTTATTTTTTTAGCTGCTTATGAAGTGTAACAGAAGACAGACTTTTAAAACGCAAAATGTTAAGTTGTTCCTTCTGCAAATTGAATTGCTCAGATTATTTGTAGCTCTCTTCAGAGCCACTATCTCCATGTTACTAGATCACTAAAGAATTTAGTGTATGAGACACCAGCCACTTTCAGCTTTAGTTTTTCAAATGGAGGATGCTTAAAAATTTTTAACACCACTATCAAATCGACAAGACAGTTTCATGCTCATTTGAAACTTTCATATGGCAAATTTGCTTTTGATTTTGGAATTCAGTTTGCACAAACTAATGACTGCTCTGCTTTTAAAAGCTGATCATTATCAGCATCTAAAACTTTTCTTCTAAGTTCAAATTTCAGAAAAATAGAGTTATTTCATACCTATTTTTACACGTGCTTGTAAGTCTGCCACCATTCTCTAGATGAATGCATTTCCTGTCACTGATAATTACTGTGTCTTCATAAAGCTTAACATTGTCAAATTCTATGCAACGTTGAAATAAACGTGCATGCAATATCAGCAGAACTGTTTAAATTATTCAGTTCTGTTATTCTGTTTCTCTTCACAAAGCTGCTGGAAAACACTAAAATTAGAGTGTTTGGGTTTTTTGCTGTTCCCCCTTGCCCCTTTCCTCACCCTCCCAAAAAGCCACCACCCTGTAAGCATCCAAAAGTAAGAAACAAAGCAATGCCTCAGACATACCATGAAGGAGGAATAGAATTTTTATGGATCTAATTAGTATAGATGATAAAGGTAAAGGCCTTGCAGTTTAAGAGAGTTTCAGGGCTAGCTAGTAAGTTAAAGTGGAATTAAAAATCTTCAGACTTATTAAAGCTCCCACAAAAAGTTACTTGTCACACTTACTATATATTGGCACCAGTTACTGCACTTTTCTCCTACCTCTATTTGTTTTGCAAGTACATATGAAAATGTCTTGTACATATGATATATATGTAACAAATTTTCATGCATTTTGGTGAATTATTTTGCTGTCTCGTCATCAACATGCCATTTCTGATCTCAACAAAGGCACGCAAGTGGCAAACAAAAAACAGGTATAAAATCTCTCATTAAATCATATTTCTCTACTTCTGTTTTTGTATTTCTTTTACATCACAAGCCAAGAGTTTATAGCCTGTGGAGTGTTTGCTTAGTTTTAATGTTCAAACACCATACTATCACTAAGACATACCTAGTAGACTTAGTTCCATCACATATCCCAAAGAAGAAAAGCAATCAGCCATAGTAATTTTCTGTGCTACCAAAGACAGTACTAATCTTGTAACAGGACACAGTTTTGTAAGGTCCTACAAAAGCAGTATGAAAAACCCAGCACTTCTCCGAAGAGCTTCTACATGCATTTTAAGGCAAGAAGCAGTGGATAGATGCTGCTACAAACCCTCTCTTCCCACAGCCTATAACTTTTCATCAGTAGAGCAAACACAAGAAATAATAATGTAAATCACTTTTGTCACCAAGTATATGTTCTATGCTATCTTACCTGACTACTGGAAAGCTCTAGGAAGGCCATAGCAATGCAGAACAGACCTCAGTTAGGGCTATCCTACAGCACCCCACATAGGCTTCTCATATGTTGACAAACTTCACTGCCTTATCAGGCCACATAGCCCAATAAATACAACTTTGTTATTTTTACTAAAAGACTACAACATTTGTACAAACCTAACAACATAAGATCTTCACACCTTACCTAAGTCTGCAGTGGCCTTAGCAGGTTTCACCTTATTTCAGCTGTTAGACAATAATTAGCTAAATGATTATTGCCTAATCCCCATCACCTGATCTCAGGAAACACCACATGTAGTAGAAAGGTTCCACCACCCTATTAAGTCACTGCATAACAAAAAGTTGCCCTTTGTAAATTGGGTCCACTTCATGAGGGAGGACCTCACTGCTGGTACCAAACATGCAGGAAAGTGCAATACTACAACATCTAGGCAGGGTGGGCAGACCTGAATGTTGGTAAGAAGTGCCACCAACAGTGGCAGACATGGTAAGGTAATGAGTTGGGTCCAGAGCCCATCCAAGGCCTCCAGTGCAACAGGAAATGGCCAGAGACAGGGCTTGGAAACACAGCTACAACACAGATCAATGTTAAGCTGGAGCTAAAGACAGAACTGAAAACAGATCATCTGCAATGTACCTTTAGAAAGAAATAAATGTCCAAACCCGATCTTAAATAGAACTCTTGCAACTAAAGTAGAAGATGTGGATCTGTCCCATATAAAAGCTAGTCAGGGTAATCAAGATCTTTTAAGGCACTCAGGACCCTCACACCTTTTGTGTTAATTTAGGCTTAAGGAGGCTACTGTGTAACTTTCAAGCTTCAGTAGACTAGTAACAAAACATGAAAAAAACAAAAACCCAACACCCCCAAAAAAAAAAAAAACAAACAAAAACCAACCAACCAACCAAACCAGCCTTCAGTGGCTCTCAAGAACAAGGAAAATACACACTTCTACCTCTTTCATTGCTAGAATTAAATGCCATATGATCACCAGTCAGATGGGACTGGTGATGGTAGTGTCTTCTCATAACCTTTTTCCTTTTCTGCTTGAGGAAGACTAGTACTTTTGATCTTGAGACCCAAAAGGATACTGGGGGAAGAAGCATAGTGATAAAGAAAAGGCATAGGAAGTTTACGCATATTAATCTTAAATATTAATTAATGTTGCATCAGTTAACTGCACAAGTAGCAACTTCATGCTACATTTTGATTAGTCTAACAAAATCTTAGTTTAATGCATAAGGTGTAATGCTTTTTTGTTCTTAGCAGGACTTCCAAGTGTAGAAGTTAGTAATGAAATACAGCTACTTTGAGAGACTACTTAAATAACTTCGGTTTAGGCACTGATTTACATAAACCTAGCTGAAACAGGACTTTCCTTTTCTGGCCAATATTTTTCCTATTAACTTTATATTTAATCACTATAGTATATTTTTCTAACCAGCAATATGTCTCGCTGTTACACCAGCAAGTTTAGTTCTGTATCTTTTTTCCCAGTAGCAATTAAAGAGGTTAGATGCAATATATATAACCTTGTCATAAGACTATCAGTACGGATATTAGACTATAAAGGTGCTAGGGTACATGCAATGAGGGAAGGCACCCAGTAATTTCTGAACACTTTAAATGATATTTCAAATGTATATTCATTTAGAGTGAAGAATAAGTGGTTTATAACAACACTACATCTGCATTTTACAGCAAGATAAACTACTAAGGCTCCTAAAAGCATGTGCTTTTGGGGCACTTCACAGTATGGATGAAAGAGAAAATGAATTCTTAGATAATTTGTATTGTCCTCATAAATAATATTACAAACAAGTTACCTAAATTGCAATGTCAAGGTGTCAATTTGTTAGTACCTTACATGAGGGGGGACTCCATTGCTGTTGGAAACAACTGATTATGTATCTCTAATTCCACTGACCATCAAGATAACCAGCTCAGCATCAGACTGAAATAAATAGATGGAATTCTACCTGCTGTGCAAAACTGCTCTGAATTCGCTTGCTACAAAGACATTCAGTACCTGAATTCCTCATTAAGGAAGCAGTGTGTATTTTTCATCATGATAGCATTAGGAGATTGTTCTCAGCACACAGATGGATTTAAACTCCCATTCACAGAAACTGAGTAAAGCAGCTTCACAGTAAAATATTTTTTTTTTTTAATTTATTCTTTAGCTGTTATCAAGGGTGCATTTTAATCTGAATTTGTTCATTCTGCCTACAGATGGGGCCTACTTTATGCATACAAGATGCATGTATACAATTGCAAGATTTTTACTTTGATCAAATCTATTCCTCATCACACTTTCTGAGCTGCAGAATGACAAATAAGGGGAAACTGAGACTGCACTGCAGGCTTGGGGTAGCCAAATGATCTTGGATTTTCAGATTCATAAGAGTTCTCTCCTAGATTTCTGATGGAATGTATCCCAGAACATACAACTTCAGTACAGATAACTGACAACTACACTCTTAATTTAGAAATGTGGCCATCTCAATAGGGAGATGTGGAGGTGGTAAGCTTCCCTAACTCAATGAGTGTAGGTTGAACAGGTATCATGCAGGGGTGTATCACTATTAAAAATACTTCCTTCTCTATTCTGAGACTTCCAAGATGTTTTAGTGGAAGGCTCTTTAAACACGGAATTCTCCATCTGCATCAGATGGCAGTGGGTGCAACTGGCAATTCTCTATCAGGCCTTTAAAAGTACCTCTCACTTGATCACCAAATCAGTCACTACCAGTACTTGTGTAACGACATTCTGCAAGCAGCCCTCTCTGCCCAGTGAAATGCAGGAGAACTGCCTCCACATAGAAACCCTTAATTTAGGAGTAAGAAAAACTAGTTTATTCTTCCAGTAGAAAAGAAAAAAAATGCCACAAAATGTAAGTAAGAGAAAGCTCAACATCAAAGAGTATGAGAAAGCAAATAAAGAGTTTTCTATTCAGATGAAATACAAGTATGTAAGAAAAAAAAAAAAAAGATAGTCTTGGGATGATTTCTTCAGGGTCCATCTTTACTATTTGCATGACTATGAGCCAAAAATTTAAATAATTACCAAGTTCTCTCATGTCAAGATGCTGGTTTTGTATGAAGATTTCTTCTATATAGTAGTCAGTTGTCAACTCCTAATTTTATTGTAATTCCCAAGTTGTACCAACTTTAAGGTCCAGTTCCCCCAGCCATGTAATTAGAAGAAAATCTGTGCCTCATATTACAAGTTCCTAGCTCTCACAGCTTTGGAGTAAGGAAGGACAAATGTAATCCAAATGTGCTAAAACTTCTGAGACAAACAGACAAAAACTAATACTATTTGTAGAAAAACATTATATTTAAGTCACTTATTAGTTCTGCCTGTGCTGTGTTCAGTTACTGAGCTTTGCATACTTGAGATACTAACTAGCTAGCATCTAAAAGACCAGGGTAATATTCACCTGCACGTCCCATCCCACTTGGCACCTGTGTGAGCAGTTGATTTTTTTACCACACTCTGCGCTGTTTGCAAAAGAAACCGCAGGCCCTCCACATATTGAAAAACTAAACAGTGATTAATTTTACTGTAAACTTCCCTTTGGAAGGAGGAACAGAAGCCTTGGCAAGTTCTTATTCTTATAAAGGACGTGAAGCAGAAGAAGAAAGGAAAGAGAGAAAACAAAACAATATGATCACCACCCCATGGATCCAGCGACGTCTCCTCAATCAGCCCTTTCACCTGTAGTCCCTTTTTGTCAGCAACCTTGCCTGACCACTGTGGAGGAATACACACCTCACAGCCGTGGCCGGTTGCCTGTTTATACGGTCAGGGTCTCTCAGACACCTTCCACAGGCCCAGACTCATTTCCTGCTAGCACCTGGAGCTGTTCTAGAAGGTTCCAGCCGGTCCCTGGGGTCTTTGGTGAGCATGGGGCACAGCGCTGTGCCTGGCAGCTGCAGGCCTGTGAAGCTGTCTCAGGATAGGTTCTTTCCGGGGCAGTTCATGTTCACAGCCTCAGGGCAGACAACACAGGAAACCACCCCCAGCCGCCTTCATGGAGCACGGTCCCTGCTCTGCCCCCGACCACCAACAGCTGCTCACCATCAACAGGTGCTTAGCGTCCTTCAGCTCCTTCTGTCTGCTGAGTTGTTTTGCTACACAGGCAAAGAGGTTCTTTTTGACCATCACAACAGGAAACCTAAATCTGTGTCCGGGAGAGCTTGAAATAGCTACAGAATATAAACTGAAATATCTGTACCTTGAAAACTCTATGTAAACAACGTGCATTCTTGTTCTTTCTACTCTTCTCTTTAAAAGTGCAATTACCTGAGTATTGGGGGTTGCAATCTGGAGCAAAACCAATGCAAATCCACCTACTCCACAAAGCTATTTTTATTTTCCTCTTTTCAGTCAATTATAACGTTAAAGGAATATTAAATGTATGTTTTCTAAATGTCTGAAATAAATAATTGCCTTCATGATCTGACAGAAATTCTCCATTCATCTAAATCTCTACACCTCAGTGTTCAGTGCTCTGACTGCTAAAGAATATGCAAAAGAATACCGCCACTGCTGCTGTATGCCTTGTTCTTTTCTTGTCATCCATCCAGGGGAAGGCAGAGCGTGTTGAAGGTTGGGAAACAGGCATCGAGGAAACGAGACATGATCTGGTGCTTAGATCTTGTAGCGTGCTGCTCAATGCACAAATGCACAGGCTTTCTAAGTTGTTGGGGTTTTTTTGTTTGGTTGGTTTTTTTTGCTTGTTTGTTTTTGTTGGTTTTTTTTGGGGGGGAGATGTTTAGTCCTCCCCATTGACAATAGTGAATGACTGTAATGAATCTTCATACTGAAATTAGGACTCCAATTTTGGCATGCAATTTCAGTACTCTGGATCTGTCTCTCTGTCTCCATTATTTTTTGTAGGAAAACTTAGAGTTGGTTTTTTTTTGGTTGATTTTTTTTAGCATCTGTGTTTTCTGTACTCCATGACAGAAAATTATGTTCAGTATGTTCAAAAATACCCACAGAGAATGACAAATTATAAATGGCCACGCTATAAATGTTTTTCAAGTTTGCTTTGTTATTGTGGTTAGTTGACCATGGCTAACAGTCAAGCGTACATGCACATGGTTTGTCCCCCTACCCTTCCCCAGAAGGACAGGAGAGAGAATAAGAAGCCCAAAACTGTTTAAACTGAATGTTAAGATAAAGACAGTTTAATAGGTGAGGGAAAGAGGGGTTGGGGGTGAAGGCAGTGCAAAGGAAGTCATTCACTACCTACCACAAGTAGATCAATACACAGCCATTCTCCAAGCAATGATCACCTTGGAAGCCAAAACCCCTCCTTTTTTTTGTTCTTCTACTGTCTTTTTTATTACTGAGCATGTTGTGAAATTATATAGAATATCCCTTTGGCCAGTTCAGGTCACCTGTCTTGGCTGTGTCCCTTCTGAGTCTTGCTGCGGGGCACAGAATGGGAGAAAAAAGAAGGCCCTGATGCTGTGCAAGCACTGTTCAGCAACAGCTGAAACATCAGTGTGCTGTCAAGACTGTTTCAGCAACAAATCCAAAGTCCAGGACCCTAGTTAACTCCATCCTGGCCAGACCCATTACATTTATTTAGAATGTCCAACAAGTATATCTCAGTAATACATAAACTGGAATTCGTTAGTTTTACCAGAGGCACTTACATACTTGTAATTTTCTACCATTTATCATGCCATGCAATAAACCTCAACATTAAGAATTTAATAGGCTGGGGATTTTTATTTTCTCCTGATTTGTATTAACCTTCTCTATTCTATATAATTATTGCACCATATGCAATCTCTATGGCTTGATAGAAGCTACCCACCATTTGTAGACTGATTTTTGATTTTCATAATATTCAAAATTAATAATATATAAAATATTTGAGTACAGTACAAAGGGTAGTACAGTAGCTAATAACTGACCTTCTCAGAAATCTAAAAAATACATCTTTGAAATGGGGGCTCAGATCGGTGTGCAGCTTCATATTTCAGAGCTTACAGTCATTCCAGCAGTTGGCAGAATTGTGAAACCAGACACTGGACTTTTCAAATAAAACTGAATGGAAACTGGAAGTAATTATTACTATACAACTGGATGGTGCTTGGCTTGGTCTTTGCTGCCATTTGTATTATTATGGAAGCAAATGGAAAAGCTAATAGTATATCATTACTAATGGAATGTTTTGCTTGTCTGTAACTAACATATTTCCAAAATGTTGTAAAGAACGCTTCGCTAAAACAGGGGAAACTGCTATTGAGACAATGAATATCAAGTCTTGCCATTTCGTCTTCTTTCTCTTTTAATAAAATGAGCTGATGTTCTAAAAATTCTTCTTTGTGCTCTAGTCACTCTTCCTATGTCAGTATTTTTTTCAGTCTTCTGATTACATACTTATCTTTTCCATTGGAATCTAAAGAGTAATATTATATAAACTTTTGTAGCCAAAAATGCAATAGCTCCACATGAAGTTCTTGTTTGGTAAGATAGTCTCTATCTATTCAGTCCATAGGAAATTATGTTGGCAGAAATTCTCTTGGGATAGAGAATCATTTTTTGTTCCTTATACTAAACTGTATCTTGTGCTGGTTTTTTTTGCATCCATCACTACTTGAGATAAAATCGCTGGTCAGGTAAATTTGGTTTTTACTTTATTTTCCTAGACCAAAGCAAGCTGGGATATGATTTTCTTTGTAGAACCTCTGACTATTGTTTTTCTTCAGCAAACACCTAAAACAATAGCAAAGAAAATTGTAACTCAACCCAAACCTGACACGTTAGTGTACAGAAGAAACAGCAGGCATCAATTCTGACCAGTTTTATGCAGTTTGGACTGCCTTAGGAAAGTATGAGTGCAATATTGAATATTCTACTAAAATCCATGTTCAACACCCTGTCAAATAATTTTTTCTGTTATTTGGCAGTCGGAGAAAAACTGCTCACTCTCTGCATATTAGTATGAAAAAACTATGAAGTTGGCCAGCTCATTTTGAAACAAAACCTCACTGAAGAATATGAACATACACTGATTATCATGTTGAGAGTCACTTGCCTTTAAGATAATTTGCAATTGTTTTCAACATCTTCAAGAAACTGTCAGCTGGGCAGATCAATTATGTTGCTGCTTTGAAATTAAATTTTGTTTAGAGCCTGCTTCCTCACATGAAGGATTTCAAGACCTTTTAAAGGCACTTTTATAATTAGTGAGAGAGAGTAAAAGACAAGGTAATAAGCAAATGAGATGCTGTCATGTGAAAAAGCAAAACAAGTCATGTTTACTTTATTCTTTGCTAGCTTTAAGCTAAATATGTATGTTTTCACGTAAATCCACTCAATAAAAATATACCTCAATTTCCACAGACAAAACAAATGTACAGACACAAAAGAAGGGCTGTGTGCTGTTCGTGGCTTGTTGTACTTTTGAGGAGGAGTGCATTGTGTTCTATCATAACTCAGTCCTTTTACCACCTTTTGTTTTGTCAATACAGGCATAAGCAAGAGCTAAGAGGCAGTAGGTGCCCTTACTAAAATTGCAGTAGTTTAAATAGATGTTTTTGAACAAATATGTGAACAGTTTAACTAACCTATATTTATTTATAATAGCATGTTTCCGTTGCTTACTGTGGTCTGAGGGGAAAAGAATGTGGTTTAAATTCCTTGAGTAACACATCCAGTTATGTAATTGAGGTTTCTCTACCCCAAGGACCAAGATTCATGATGCTAAATTCTGGGATTGGTGTGCAATATGAGAATACTGTATTCACCATTATTTCATCAACTATGTCATCAACTACAGAAACATGACCCCCCCCAAAAAAATAAAAAAAAAATTCTCATAATGTACTTATTTTACTGAAAATGTACTTTATTTCACATAATTGGTATCCTTTTCTTCCATTCATCTCAACAGTTTATATTGAAACACATCATCATATTCAAATTAGAACTTCTATACTAGTTCTAGTCACAGTTTAGCAGCAAACTTACTCTTGTTTCCTTTTAAGTGAAATAGACATATTTTCCCATTATTCAGCATAATGCAGAGGTTTATTCCTAAAGCAAGCCTTTATTGTTTTAGAAATCAAATTATCAAGGAAGAGTATACCAAGTCTTCTGTATAAGTAAAATTCATGCAGTTTAAATCTAAAGCATATGAAAAAGTTGAAGTTAAGGTTTAGAAATATCTTCTTAGTCGCTTCAGTTTCCTCTATGTTTTGAAGTATGTTCAAACAGTAAACAAACAAAAACAAGAAAACAAAAAAGCCCTAAAGTAATAAATAAACTACTGGTCCCCTAAGAGTATATGCCAAGCACACAGGTATAAAGACATGCAGGATATCTGTAGAAGTTATTTGCACTCTTACATGGTGCTGTGGGCATGGTTTGCATTACAAAATACTCAAGGCCAATATCTGGGGTTTCAACTTCAAACCCCATGCAGACTTCCAGCGTCACTGAATTTCACCAAAGTGATCAGAGATCTGGGTTTGAATCATGGCCTGTATTACAATCTAATTTTGCTGTAAGCATCTTTACCTTGTCGTTGTGGTAGCTTCATATTAAATTCAGTATTTACTTTATTGGGAAATAAAAATGAAAAATGTTGTCTTTGCTCTTGAACTGCTAAAGTAGTATTTACCTGAACTGCAAATGCAAACATAACTTCAGCCTCTGAGGATATTTTCTCTGTTCCTTAGTGTCCTGGGGAGTATTGGTATATTTTCTCTGTTTTTCGAAGATGAAAATGCAAAATTTTCAGTGTCCTTCCTGAAGCATACTTCAATGTTGATTAAGGGAGCATGCTTTTACCAGTTACAGAGGTTTCCAGACACACAGTCACCTCTGATACTGAGTAAACCTATGCTAGTAATGAGCATGCAGTACAGTATTTTGTAAATTTAGGGATAGTCTACTAGCTAGGCATTAGTAAACTTTTAGTTTATGTTAATATAAAACGATTCCAGTTGACTTCAGTGATTATGAAATTATTGTATTGAATGCCAGTGACCACAGCATTATTTAGGGTTGTTTGTTAAATTAGCACAGAACTGGCATACACCCACAGCAAAGTTTTTAAATCAAAATAGTGCCATAATAACTAAGTCCACTAGTTTTAGTTGAACACTCCCAACTGCTGTATTAAAAACTGTCACTTCTACTGAAATAATTCTGGGTAGGTCAGGACTACTTGTCTAATCAAGAAAAAATTATTTACCTGTGTAACATACAGATATTGCCTCTGTTTTCCTCTGGTTTTATTAAGTTTAGAGACATAGTTTAGTGATAGACTTGGCAGTGCTAGATTAACGGTCGGACTTTTAAAAAGGTCTTTTAAAGATGAAATTATTCTGATTCTGTGATTCTATCTGCAAGGGCACAGCATTGCTATATAAACAACTTCTTTTTAAACCGCTTAATATTTACCTTCAAAACCCAGCACTGAATTAGCATCATGCTTTCAACCTCTTGTAAGAGAAGGAAGATTTACCATTAGTCTTTCCTTTATTTCTATGCTGAAGAGAGACATGATATCTTCAAAACCAATATCAAACAGCCAGGACCTGGATAGAAAAATTTTAAACGCTTTTCTTTCAAATATAATGCAAATGTTTGTATCATACAGTGCAGGATTTAAGGTCATTTAATGTTGTGGATGTATCTTAAGCTGTTAACACAAAACAAGAAAAAAAAGAAAAAAGTGCTTTGTCAAGAGCAGTATTTACGCAGAAAAGATAAGCAAGAAAGGTAAGATAAAGAAAAGATGATCAGTGTAAGGAAAAAGATCCCAGATGATCTTGATAGAGCCCTCGACTTCTCTACCTTGTTCTAATGAATTAAATGTGTAAGGAAAATAAATTGGCCAGAGTTTAAATAGACCAGACTATCCTAATTGACTGCTCAAAAAATATGCCCTTTCACTAATGGCTTTGTGTTTGTCTTATCTGAGTGTATTTAGTCTTCCCTCTATCTAAAAAGGGAAGCAGCAGACACATTATAAAGAAGAAAATCTTAAAAACACAAATGCATAGAAGTGAGCAAATGTTAATAAAATCTCCTTCAGGGTTAACCTGAAGTACACATATTTCACATGAAACCAGACTCTACGTCTCTAATTAATTTTTTAAATTGACTACTCTTAATATATTTGGCAACCCCCTAAGATTTTAAAGTCACTTTCTAAATCTACTTGTGAAGGATCATTTACTTCGCTTCTTTTCCTCTGTTTAAGAGTATGATATTCACTTCACAGTCACCACTAAAACTCAGTAAAGGTGATTAAAATCTGTGAAACTAAAGACTGAAATGGAGTTGCAATGGGATGGATTACTACTTCGGGAATAAAAAGCAAGCAAACTGTTGTAATTGTCACTAAAACATAGATTAGTACCCCAGTTAAAGGTTAGCTTAAAAATGGAGAGTTTATTTTTGTCCTGTTTAGACCACTTGGATCAAAAAAGAGAAGTTTTAGAGCAAACTAAATGTTGGCTAATTATCCACATATTAAAAGCTTTCAGAAGAATTAAACAGAGAGAGCAGAGAGATCTGAAATACCAGACAAAAGAGTAAAACCTTTCTGTGGAGACTTTGTTTTTGATCACAGATATAGGGTCTTTTGTTTATGAGGAAAGATTAAAAGGACTGGAGTAATTTCTAGAGAAGGCACAATGAGAGAGATGATAATTCATAAATATCTGCTGCTTCAAAAAGAGGAAATTAACTGCTCTTGTTCCATCCCCAGTAAATCCTTCACACTTGCTTATCAGTATGATTATTTGTAAAATTGTTTCTAATGATAAGTAAGCACTAGCATATGCTGCAACACGGATGTGGAATATCTATTATCAGAAACTTTTAAGAATACTATGGATACACAGCGTTTAGCTGATCCTGCTTTGGTCAGCTATATGCTGATCAAAAGTAATGGAACTTTTAACACCATTGGCAGCTGTTTTTCCTCCTGTATTATGCCTTCATCCATTCTAAATTTTGCAGCATTCAAAGAAGTAGAAATGTGTTAACTGCTAGTGTAATTCAAAGGATTATGCCAGAATCTAATTATTACCTTAGGCAAGGGGTATTACAAATTGAGTGGGTTCTGGTCATAGCTGGAGATAGATTTAATTTCCCTTTACCATGATAACTAGCAAAATAGAAGCAGAACTAGATTCTTCATCAACAGTGCTCTGCAATGCTGTAATAATCCTTTAAATCTAACAGTGCTAATTAATGTACTAACCTATTTCTCAAGCAAGCAAACCAAAAGAAATTGAATAAAGTTTTCATCAAGGGCAATGTATTCAAGATTTTTTTTAAAAAAGGTCCTTATCTTGATGATGATTCTGCACACAGGTGCAGATAGAATATTTGAATTTGTGTCACTGCCCTGGAATACTTTAATGCATCAGCCTTAAACAAAAAAATGCAGGTGGATATTGCTGTTAAGTGCTAATTATTTTTCCCACAACTTCTTGTAAGGGTTTTCACTAACCTGGTGTAGAAGTACTAAGCTAGTTAAAAAAACAGTACATTGAAGAGAATTACTGTGGGGAAAAGAAAACTGCTGCAAGCTGTTAAGTATATTTATTACAACTATTACAACAGTGAAATTCTTTAAGAACAATATCTCTCCCTAAAAGTACAGTTTCTGTAATACTGCCAAAGACCTTGATATCAAGGAGGATTTGTTTTGAAAGTGAGGTGATGGCCATGAAAGTTAATTCTTGACTGCAGGTTATAAAATTGGTAGAGGCCTCTAACATAATCAGTTCATTCATTTGAAAACAATTGCTTTCAGCAGGAGCTAAATACTGGAATAGGTCTCTTCTTCACAAAGCCTTTTTTATCCCATCAGTCTAATAATAGATGTGTTCTGGCAGATTCAAGGAATTATTTTTCCTCATCAATCCACTGGAGATAGGAAGTGTGCACATTTCATGGGCAATTATCTGCTTGTAGCTGCTTTTAACCCCAGTGTGGTATTTCTTCCAATTTGCACTAGCATCACAGCTGTGGTAGGTCAAACTTGATCATGTTCCATCATATGAGAAGCTGTTATCACATACATCTTGCCACAATTGTTATAAAGTTAAGTGCCTTCTATTTCAATAGTTGAGGGAGTACTCTGTATGAAGGTTAAAAAAGCAAAAAAGTTTCTAGTATTGCCTAGAAGAGAGACATAGAAGACAGAAAAACCTTATAGTTCAGGAACTCTGACATTTATATAAAGAATATAGGGGTTTGGTATTTTGATTATTTTTAATTTATACTGTTTAGCATTTGGGAAAAAAAATCTATTGCAGTAAACAAAATATAATGGTCTTTTCTCAGCAGTACATATAGCTGTCTCACTGCTTTCAAAGAAGGAGATCACAAGTCTAGGGGGCAGGGGGACAGGATCTATCATTAGATTCATGCACAGTATTTTCATTGACCTAAATATGGCACATTAGTACAGAATTTAGCTATGAAGACTAACCTCAGTTGTGCTAATGCAAGGAAAAATACAGTACTATAACAGAGCACATTATGGAGATTCCTAGTGGAGTTTTTTTATTGCTGAATCTTTATAATCAGCTATCTTTTTTTCTGCAGGGCTAGAAAAAAAAAATTAAAAAAAAGTTGAAAAAGTTGGAGACAAAATTTTATAAACATGGAAATGTACATTTGATATACATGAAAACGTTAATCAGAAGATAATGATTATGGACTGAAAGCTATAAATGTGACACTGCTGTGCCTTAGATTATTAATTTCGAATTCAAACTTCCTCTTTTGACATATTTATCTTTCATTTTACAACATAAAATGATACTTAGGAGTGCAAATAGTTGAAAAATTGAGCATGGTTGACTAATCACCAGACCACAGTCTGCTTTCTAGAATAGGCATGGATTTAGCTAATGATCATTGTAATCTACAGAATGATATTTTATCCATACAGCACTACTTAGCTGTCATTGGCATGTTAAAAAAAAAATAAATATATATACACATAAATAGGTTCAGATTGATATGAAAAAGTAGATGTCATGGTGATTTTGTAGCCTAGGCTCATTAAATCATTCTCAATTCATGACAATTAGTGTCAACACATAAAAACATTGAATTATTTAAATTTAATCTTAACTTCTTCCTTTTCCATATTATGGAAAGGGCTCTTTAGCACAGTCTGCAGACCTTCTCCCACATCTTCAGCTGATGACACATATCCTTAACCTGTGCATCTGTGTCAAGCTAGGAGATTATCTCCTGCTTCCTTAGCCACAGTGACAGGTGCCAAGCACACCTGCACTCCAAGAGCTGCAGAGCTGCATCCTCCCTCAGGAGCTCACTCTGGGTTGAGGCCTCTGATGTTGCAGGGAAAGTGATTTTCTTTTGATGAAATCAAAGGCCCCTGGCACTTTGCTGTGGACATATATGCTGTTCTGTGCAGTTGCTGGTCCATTCTGTGCAGGTCTGTGCGAACTGCCATACAAACTGCTGCATCTCTGCCCCTAATGCATAAAGGCAGTTATGTTTGATAATCTCTTGTTAAGAAGTAAACTAATTATACCTGTAATGAAAGCTGACCTCTGAACTATAACTTCAGGTAAAAATAAAACCCAAGCGTGTGAAAGCTTTTAAGACCTAGAGAAAGGACAGAAATAGAAGTAGAGCGGGTGATTGATTGGCTAAATCCATAATGAGTGCATATATTGCATGTTACAATACATTGATTTGGCTTTTGTTTTCCAGGACAGATGTCATTCTAATACCTGTAGTTACAAATTCAACCAGGCACTTGAAAACTCTAGAGTAAGTTTCAAGTTACTCACTATTGGGCCATTTTCCCTGAAGGTACAATCTTGTGATTCTAGTTTGGCAAACATAGCTTCACTGAGATTGTTGTTCATATACTGTTTGATTACTATTAAGCTTAATTTACATGAATAGATTTTGCTAGGACTCTGCAAGCATAACAGCCGTTCTGCTGCTTATGGTTTTAAGAAAGGAAAGAACAGGGGAAAACGTTAAAAAGAATATAGTAGTTAAATTTTCAGAAAATGACAGCACAGTTATATGTTCTTATAATTGTACATTTCAGAGAGGTTGCTTATTCTTTTAATCATAAATTTTTAAAGACCTCAATAGAAAAACAGAAACATAACAAAGATACAGGAGCAGTGAACTACATTTTTAAAAAAAAAAAAAAAAAAAAAAAAAAAGAATGATTAGGAAAGCTCTGAAAGAAATAATCTGACAGAGATTATTAAATTCAAATACTGCCTCTGGTTCATCTTAACCTTGAGCTGCAGATTGCCAGGGGCTAGAACAGAATACCACAGAAGTATTTTCCAGTCTGCTAATAAGCATCACTGGAAACAGCTTAATGGACTGCATGAACTTTATATACAATATAACTGCACTTAAGAAATGTGAGGGTGCATTAAGTGATTGGGCAAGCATAAGTTCACTTAAATTGTATCTGAATATTACCTCTGTAATTTTTGCTTAGGGACCCTTTTTAGTACAAATGTTTTCTTACTAAAAGCGTTTTTGCTTAAGGACCTTGCATCAGATGATCTGTGATTAAGCTTTATGTTTAGTGCAAACAAATTGGCATAGTAGACTAAACTGAGAATTATGGGATGGCTCCCATGAGGAAAGTGAATGAAGAGAGGGATTTTGTTGCTCTAAATTTTTTCCATTTGTTTTGGAAGAAAAGGACAATTTTGCCCTTCTAAAGAGTAAAATGTGTCCTCAAAAAAGGAAAACTTAAAAAATTGTCGTTCACTAGTTTTAAAGAAAGTGTGTGTGCAGCTCCTTTCCTAGTGCCCAACTTCTACATGACTAATATGATCTAAGAAGAAAGAAAAGTGCTTCACAATGTATGGTTGCCCTAAAGAGTCTCATTGACCACTGTAAATACCATGTGTGTTTAATGAGAAGATCCTTGTGATCTATCAAATGACAGAGTGGAAATGGTTCTTATTTCTACTTTCAGGTTTTTGTGTAATAAAGCAAAAGTGTGGGGAAGCTGAGGGCTCTCAACTGCTGAATCCATCCATACAAATGTACAAAATGATTGACATTTCCAAACACAAATGTCAAGTGCTTGAGGATGTAAAAGATCTAGCTGGATAGTTGTCTCTGAAGATCAGATATGCCACCAGTGTGGTAAAATGGATTTACCCAAGAAACACCTACAGGCAAAAGAAAGTGCCTGCAGGGGACATTAAAAAACAATCAAGCAAAAATGCACAGTAGCATATGTAAATAGGGATACAAGATCTGCATTACTTAGAGAAAGAGAACAGACAGCAGCTTAGAAGAGGTGACCTTGCAGATTCCTCACTGTTTGAGATATCACGTATATGTTCATGTATATACAGCAAGCCTGCTGGAGTATGAACATCACTGTTGTGGTGGAACTGAATGCAATCCCTGCAGAATGATCAGTGGTATCTCTGCACATCATTTAAAACTCTGGTTAGATTCCAGACACCTCTGAAGGTCTAACTGGTACTAAACCTGCTCAAATCCAGATTTTGAGAGGTTACAGCTCTATGTTACAAGGCAAGTAACAGGTGCTGGTTCAAATATGGATTGCAAGTAAGTTTTGTCCAGCAAAACACTAAGGTCTTGAAAGTATGATGTCTTCCACATTTGCAGAAGATTACAAGTTCCTTATCATTTTCTCAGTTTCATAATGAACAGATAAGTTCATCACTACCAATCATGGACATCAAAGAAAATTGAAGCATCTAACCTATCTCTCACAATAAGAAGCTACCAAACGTTTCCTGCTGAAGAGATATTGATAAAAGCTGATTGACCAGCTGCAATCTCACAGTTTAGACTATATACCAAATAAGAAAAAAACCCGAAATAGGTAAGAAATGTAGATGTACATTAGCAGAAGCTGGATTCTTTGAAAATCTTTGAAATCACAAGAACAAATGTGATTTCTCATCCACACATCTAATGACATCTAATCTTTGGACAATGGGATGAATTATAATGGCAATTAGCACAAAGTACTGGATATTAAGGCCATAAACCATTTGTTAAAACTTCACAGAATCACAAAATGGTTGAGGTTGGAAGAGACCTCTCGAGATCACCTGGTCCAAACCCTTGCTCAAGCAGCAAACTTAGGCTTTTGTCTCATCCTGTTGTAGTTTAGTACTAGAACAGCAATGGGAAACAGCGTTAGG
This sequence comes from Coracopsis vasa, assembly GCA_026283785.1. NCBI lineage: Eukaryota > Metazoa > Chordata > Aves > Psittaciformes > Psittacidae > Coracopsis > Coracopsis vasa. Next base: position 48,049 of record JANHGB010033563.1, read on the forward strand.
ACAGTTACAGTTTTCCAGTCGCGTTGATATGTCCATGATGGAAAATATTTTCCTGAATCAAAGCAAAAGTCAAAACTTCCAAGATAATTTTTGTCTTTGAACTTTGGGTTGAATTAATTTGTCATTCTCTTTTTGCTCAATCGGAGATTCTTCTGATTATCTTAAAAGGGTAATTGCAACAAACAGGAAAATGAAATGTCATTTGGAAAAAATCATCAAGTCTTTCAGTCTGAAACTATTTAAAAGTTAAAGCAGTTAAAACAGAGGCTATTTCATGGTTTTGGTTTCATCTGTTGCATTTTCAGGGTAGCAATCAAACATTTCGTGTGGAATTTCAGCATCTGTAAATGCTCCATGGTTCATCATGGTACAGTCCTGTGTCCACTCCAGAATACTGCCATTGAAAAGTGGTTACCTCAAGACAAATATTTTGGCTTATTTAGGAAAGCAGCATAAATCTGAGACTGCATGAAAAGCATTTGGAATTATTTCCAGAATACAAAGATTTACTTAGCATTTGCAAAGATGGTGCCTTATGCTTCGGAGAAATCTTTGTCCTTTCTTTTTATTTAGTGCTCACATTGAGCTATCATCATTATCTGCCCACAGAATGCTTGAGATGCACAGGTACTGACAGCAGGAGCTAACAAGCTGAAATAAACTGTATGACATGTAGACATAGCTAGAGCGCTAACCAGATAGATTGCTTAATGAGTTCCTGGAAGTCCTCTGTGGGTGTTTAATGAGGAAGAAGTCTCAATCTCATTCACTGTAGTCTGACACAGGCAGATAGGAATATGCCAAAACTGGTCCTGAAAATAAAATGTAGGGCCATGTGTCACTGAGCATGTCACCACTAAAAATTTACCTTCGGTTTTAACCTGTCTCTTAGCCCAGCTTCACACACTTTTTGAAAAAGAAGTCTTAATCTTATGTTTCCATACTTTGAAACAACACGAGTTGTTCACACTAAGAGAATTCAGTTTTCATTCTTTTTTCTTCTTTCCCTTCTTTTTTTAATCCAAAAGGCAGATTACTTTGTATTGAGAATGTTTTAAAAGCTTACTTGACTGTATCACAAATTTTGATAATCCTCTTGCTTCATCCAGCTTTTCTAGATACCTCTCACCTTCCACATAGTGGAAGTTGTTGCTCAGTATGCAACTCTTTCATTTAACCCTATCTTCAGCAATCTGCTTCTATGATACCCACCTTAGGCTTTTCAGGCAAAGAGCTCTAAAATCTGTCATTTCAACATGAGTTAATAAAGAATGAAGAATTATCTCCCAATTCTGGTTATGCTTTCAAGTGTAACAGGGAGTATGATTATGCAAGACACCAAGCTGTGTGATTCAGTTTGTACGCTGGATGGAAGGGATGCCATCCAGAGGGACCTTGACACGCTTGAGGGGTGGGCCAGTGCCAACCTGATGAAGTTCAACAAAGCCAAGTGCAAGGTCCTGCACCTGGGTTGGGGCAATTTTAAACATAAACACAGGCTGGGTGGAGACTGGATTGAGAGCAGACTTGTGGAAACCTGAGAAGGACTTGAGGGTGCTGGTTGATGTGAAGCTCAAGAAGAGCTGGCAGTGTGAGCTTGCGGCCTAGAAGACCAACCGTATCCTGATTCTCCCCCTCTACTCTGCTCTTTTGAGACCCCACCTGGAGTACTGCATTCAGCTCTGGGGCCCCCAGTACAAGAGGGATGTGAACCTGTTGGAGTGAGTACACAGGAGAGCTACAAAGATGATCAGAGGGCTGGAGCACCTCTCCTGTGAAGACAGGGTGAAGGAGTTGGGTTGTTCAGCCCGAAGAAGAGGAGTCTCGGGGGAGACCTTGTAGCAGACTTTCAGTACCTACAGGAAATCTGGAGAGGGACTTCTAAAAGGGCACATAGTGACAGGACAAGGGGTATTGGCTTTCCTCTTTATTTACGTGTTTTAATTACCCTGTTCTTCTTTTATAACATTAGCAGTTAAGTACTTTACAGTGAAACAGGTAAGTTTCATTCACTGAGGCTAAAGCAATGGTATGTCTCTCATGTTTTAGATTTTTGAAGAAAAAATGGGGAGCTTCTCTGATCTGTGCAGATAGTCAGAGCATAGTTAATTTGACACTAATGGGGGTTTCTTTGTACAACTAAACACAAAAATCATAGTTCTACAAAAGCTTCACAAAAGCTTTTGCTAAGAACTACCATTTTATTAAACTTGATTGAATTATTATATTGTATTAGATTATCTTGCTTTAGAAGTCCCTAGATGTGAGCATAGTTTGCCATATAAAATCTAATGTGTTTAATCTACACTGCTAAATCAGTTTATCTTCAAAATACATAGTGACATTTCAAATCTCAGTAGATTTTTGTTATCTGTGATTCAATTTTTAAAGTTTTGTATTTTTGAAATGCATTATGCAAAATCTGTATTTCTACTGGCTAGAAATCTTTTTGCCTGCTGTCTTGATTGTACCACTAAGAGACCATTAAAAGTATATGACAGAAGAAATGAAATTATTCTTGTTTTACTCAAAGAGTAAGGTAACATTTTCACACTGTCCAAAACAGGATTTGTGTCATGAAGCTGCATTTTATGTGGCTCCAAACTTACTATGAATGTGTCTGAGTTTTAATGGGAGAAAAAGTATGCATTGGATTTTTCTGCTTATCTCCTCAGGGTTTTCACATCTCATTTCTATGAGTTTTGGCACAGGGAGTCACTACTGCATGGAAATCTATGCAGGAGAGCTGATGTAGAAGCATATCATGTAAGCTTTTTGCAACAGAAACTGGGGAATCACCGAGGAGAGGCTCTGTAGAAAAGGGAGCTACCCTAGATGACGGAATACAAACATCAGCTCTGCAGCAGTACTCTCATGTTACACAAATGGAGTAAGATAACTTTGTGAAGGCTACTCTGCAGGATGAAGCTGTTGTTAAAGCAAAAAGTAATGAAACTTACACTGGATTTTTCTTTGTTTTAAAATGAGGGAAGGTTCAAGACTGTATGATGAGGAAAAGGCAAGAGGAGATTGAGGGAACCAGAGAGAAGGAAAAGGACATGAATTGATTCAAAGGTTGAAGGTATGAGGAAGCTCAAGAGACCAGAAGACGTGAGATTCCAGGAAAAGGGAAAGTATGGGAACATGAAGTGTAAATCATCTGTGCCAATACTGAGGAAATTAAAACATAGCATCAGAAAGAAAACAAGGTCAAGGAAAGATAATGCAGCTGTCATTTTTTGTTCCCTTTTAGAAAGGTCTGCCTGTCACATTTCACTGTCTCAAAATTGGCTGCTATTGTGACTCTTTATATCCAGAAGTCTTTGACAACTTCTTCAGTTAGTGATGCCATCTGTGGTATCATGTTGCATATATGGCTATGCCATACTATGCCTGCAATATTGCAGATACTTGAACTTTACATTTTCAGTTGTTTCCTTTCCCCCCACCAGCCTTCTTTAAAGCATGGATCTTTGATGAGATCTATGAATGTGTTATATACCCTTCCTTCTTTATGTTCTCACTACCCCTAACTGCTCGCAGCTACTCAATTTCATCTTCAAACACCATCTCGTGCCTTGGAATTACAAACTGGATATCTATGTTAGGAGAGACAAATGTCAGTTTAAAAAATAGCAAGCATTTTAGAAAGCCTGAATTCAATCTTTGCTCATATACTCTAGCATATCTCGGATGGGTAATGCATTTCTTGTCATTTATTACTAGGCTCTGTTGAAATGATAAGCAGTATTTGGAATATATGATTTTGTAATTCAGTCTAAGGCACTAAATTCAGACACAGTGGTGCAAGAGTTGAACACCATAGCAACAGCTTTATGTAACTGCAATTTTTCATCATCTACTCTCCTGGCACTTTCACGAATCAACAACATTGTTTTGGTGGTCACTTTGCCTGCTGCATACTGGAAGATAAATCCCAGTGCCTGCTCTTTATTACTGGGTATTTTTAGCTAGCTGTGTTGATTTAGACCAAATTACTTATAAACAGTGTCAGATAAATTAAATATTTCCAGGTGTGTATTTCATTAAGGCTTTTTAATCTATTTTATTAAGGCAGTAGCTCATTAAATCAACAGGCTTAATTGTCCAAATTCATTATACAGAGAGTAACAGTCACAGACTGGTGTCTCAGGTAAAATAAAATCTATACTCATGATGGACTGTATACTGTGAAAGATCTTGAGAAAGTCAGCTCTACATAAAACTTCACATTTAGATATAGATTTTAACTCTTTCCTATTTGTTTTATCAAGGCTTTCTGATGTATAGGAATAACCCAACAACCATCACTAGAATATGAGTTGCTGTTTCTCCTTCTCTGCCTTATCAAACAACTAGTGTTAAACTAGTTGTTTGATAAGGAATCCAAGACTGTATTCCTTCAAGGTGCAGGCCAAGTGTGGCAACAGCCTATAAAGAACAGTTGTGGATCTCAGAGGTACCGTGAAGGAAATGAAATTCCAGCATGTCTCTTCTGTTCCTATCATTTAGTAGATGTTTGGTAATCTTATGTATCTTATGTTATGTTAGCTTATGTTTGGTATCAGCCTAACTTTATAATTTGACTTCCGCAGTATTTAAGAAATTCAACAGTCCCTGATTTGATGTCATGAGGGTTAGCCTACCTTTGACAATGATAAAAATGGGGCAGTATGTTGATTGCCCTTTCTTGCCCTAATTTGGTTGTCTTTATGCTGTGCTTTGGATTTTGAGGGGCCTTGTTTGCCTGAATTAACAGGATTTTGCACAGTATTTGACTTATGTCTCCAGTGCTGCTTAAAGCATTGAGGAACACAGAGCAAGAATGACTGTGCAAAACCAGCTCAAGCATGTCCACCCTCCACTCCATGTTATTTATTGTGGCACATGGTGCAGGAACTTACAGCTTAACTATTCGTGGAATGAGCTTGCCTTTGCCTGCACTTTTTAGTTTAAACTTAATACTGTTTGAGTGTGACTATGCCTTCTCTTCACACAAACTACCCTTGAGGCAGTACTGCAGTGATTTTCTGCCTGTGCTAATAAACTAGCTTATTGATACACTAGTGGCACAATCAGAGATTTAACAGAAAAAAACCCTATGATAATCTGAACATTTCCAGTCACTTTCATGTGCTTTGTAAAAATTACTAAAATACAGGAAAGAGCTGTGATTTTCCAAATTAGGCTATTTTCATATGAATGTGAGCACTCTGGAAATTTACAAATACTCAGCAAACTCTATGAAGTCTTGCATGTTTTCAGATTCCTCAAGCTCTCAAATAGCATGTTTGTCCAGTACTAGGAGCCAGTTAACAAATATAACACTTTTACAAGCAAAAATATCGTCACTTTTTCCATGACACTGCCGTACCTGTGTCAAACAGCAAAAACCAGCAGAAGTCTCAAAGGCCACTTCTTCAGCGAGTAAAAATGCAACATGTATGCAAAGTCCATCCCTCAGTGTAATTTGCTTCCCTCTATGTAGATGTCACACCTCTCTAACAGATTTCAGAACAACACTTTTCCTCTAACAGATTTCAGAACAACACTTTTCCTTGGGAGTATTAGCTCTTGCTCAGGGCTCTCTCTGTATCAAGAACAGAAGAATCAAATACTAAACAAAGTGGAGGAAGGTAATCTCCAGATTGTTGTGCCACTGCCTCTACTTAAACCTGGAATAGTAGCAGAAATGCAGTAAATACTTCCAACACTGAATATTTGATTGCATGCTAAGAAAAATTCCATTTGTTGTAACAATAATGCCAAGCAGCAGCTAACATTTATTTCAGGGTTTTGTTCCAGCTCCATTAGAATTAACACTTTTATACAAGTCCTATTTCACAGAATCTTAAGGAAATGAGAACGGCAGCAACAATTGAGAGAAAAAAAAAAGAAAAAGTGGAAATCTGATTTCTGTAAAGATTGCCAAATAAATATGAATAAGTTAATCTTTCCAAGAGACAAGAGTTAAATATCCTGCTGAATTCAACAGTTTTACAGTATTCAAGGAATGGTTAACTATCTTACGAGTAATACTTGAAATAAGCAAGGAAGGAAGAGGGGCTTTCTTGCCTCTGGCAGTGCACAGTACCATCTCTAGACACTGCTAAACTATCCATGCCACCTGTGATTTTTCTTCTTGGCTTATGAAGCTACTTCTGAAAAGCTTAATGTTTGCCTTTGGGAAACAATAGGCTGACCCAAGTAGCAAGGTTTATCCAAGTATTATGAAAATACTGCCAAGTGCTTTCTGATGCTTTGAAAATTAATTTTTGGTTATCTAACCCCTTTTTCACTGTGGAGCTTTTAGTGTCATCTACCTGCAGCACAGGACCTTTATTCATAAAAATATAGCTGTAGTATTATCATTTTTGTCTATTACTCACTGATGTACAGAAGCAGAGAGGGTTTGACAATAAACAAGCTTGAGTTTGTTTCTCCATTTGTTTTATTTATTTTTGCAGTCTATTTTAAATGGATTCTCTCTTGTGCTTCTTGCTTCTGCAAGCAGTAAATCAGGCAGTTGAGCAAAAGAATGCTTGAAAGGATCACAGCACCAGCTGGGCTTAAACAGCTCCATCATATCAGATCAAAAAAAAAAGTCAGCTCCACTGTAGTAAACCCAATGTTTAGGAAGCTCTTGTGCTTTTCACATAAATGTTGTTTTAATATATGTGATATTATTATTCCTAGCATGACTATGTGAATAGGCCAATACAGTTCGATTCCTCTTGAAAAGTGGTACTCAATATTTTGCTCTTAATCCAAACTTCAAATATGTATAGATATATAAAACTACAGAATAATTGCCTTCATGTTCATATGATGATATTCAAGTTTCCCCACAAAAAAAACCCACAAAAAACCAAAACAAAAATCAGAATACTTCCATTTTTCACCTAGCTAAATGGTGAGAGCCATAAGGTATATAAACTAGAAAATTCCACATTAGCCCTCAATATAAAATGCAAAAGGTTAAGTAGGTGATAATACATAGACCTTTTCCTATGCCTCTTAACAGCAAATTAAAAACACTTCAGAAGAAGTAACCTGCAAGAGAAGAAATATGCAAGCATGTGAACATTCATGTGGTAAAGGTTCCATTCTGTACGTTTACTTGTCTAATGAATGACCTGCTTTTCAATGAACTTTGTCTTCTATTTCATAGAATCACAGAAGAGTCAGGGTTGGAAAGAACCTTAAGATCATCTAGTTCCAAACCCCCTGCTATGGACAGGGATGCCTCGCACTAGACCATGTCTCCCAAGGCTCTGTCCAACCTGGGCTTGAACACTGCCAGGGATGGAGCATTTACCACTTCTTTGGGCAACCTGTTCCA
>JANHGB010033569.1:0-13834 GCA_026283785.1 Coracopsis vasa
TAAAGTTGACTCTGGACCTTGTAATGCTTCCACCGAGCAGTTCTTTGTGTTTCTTCAACCCCGTTTTCCTGGAACATTCAAGGCCAGGCTGGATGTGGTTCTGCGCATCCTGATCTAGCTCAGGATGTCCTTATTCAGTGCAGGGGAGATTGGACTAGATGAACTTTGAAGGTCCCTTCCAGCCCAAACTATTCTATGATTCTATGATAACCTAAAGTTGCTACTGTTACTAGTGTGAAATTACTGCTGCAAGGATTTCTATCTACACAGCAATTCATTCAGTGAATCAGAACCAAATTATTATGATGTAAGGTATATATTAATACAAAAAGCATTTAATATTAAGACAATTCAACAGAACTTCAGAGGATCTTAAGAAATTTGTTTTCTTCTGGTAAGCTAGTTTTTTTAAAATGTTTGATAACTTTCTCATTGTTCAGGCTTTGGACATAAAGGGGAGAAATAAGTTCTTAATGATTCTGTATAAGCTTGTCTATAAAAATAGTTTGGTACTGTTTGTTTCAGTAAAGTTTATTTCTTTATTTTTCATAGACCTGTATTCCCATAAAAACATTATTAAGAAGATTAAGGTAGTCAGTTTATATTGAAAGAAACCCCAGAGAAGCTGAATGGGGAGGAAAAAAAAAAAAGATAGTGGAGAGGATGGCAGAAAAGAGGAGGGCAGGAGAAAAGAATGGAGAGGGAAAAAAATGTTATTAATAATTTAAGATTAAATATTTTTTCAAACTGTAGTATGATAAACTCCTTCTAGCTTCAGTGCAATGCAATTGTGTAATGTAATGCCTGTGGTTACAATAATTTTGGAATATAAACATACATTGAATAACAGACAGGGATAACAACCGGTTGTTCTGTATAGAACAATCTAGGACCCTAAAGTAAACAAATAGGACATAGCATACAGTCTTGGGATGATATCAGGGGCCTTGAAAGTCCAGGCACATGCTGATATTAGAGGCCTCAGGGCTATAGTTGGCAATTACAGTTGTTAAACAGATGTAAAACCTAGGAGCCAGAGCCAGTTTTGGTGATAACAGAGTAAACAAGGTGAGCACCAATGAAGATCTGACAATCAACAGTGGCATATCACCCAAACGTCATTTAATTTCCATTCCTGAATTTTTTCACCATATATTATGCAAATATAAATGACAAGTACTGCTAGAATGAGAATAAGTTTAAACTTACACAGACTTTTATGTTTATTTACTCAACTCAAAGTTTAGTAGCATTTATGTTAATAAAATTATTTGCTAGTGCTTCTTATTTCCTTGACCTGCTGTGGGCAGATGGTAGAGGCCATGCACACACGGTCAACAGAAATTGCAAGAACAGAAGAGAAACCAATGATGCTGGGAGAATGGCACCCAAGGGGACACTAAGCACAAGCCTGGAATTAGAAGAGCAATGGCTTTATAACAGCAGCTTGTGCTTGCAATTTTTTCTTTTTTTTTTTCCTGGCAACATTGTTAAAATACTAGCCTTGAAAAAAAACCAAGAAGATTTTGAACATTAACACATACATACACAGAAAGAAAATTCTCTCTCTTACTAAATTCACACTTAAAAAAGACTGGAATGACCATTTACCTATTTTACTTTATTCCTTTTCTACCCTTTGTCTCCAAATTACAGTTCTATGGCTGGGAAAAATAAAGGAAAACTGACAGGTGATGATGATGATGGCGCCGATGATGATAATATCAACAACAATAACAAGAAATACACAATGGAGAGAGAGAAAATTTATCGGTTTTGGTCAGTAGGACAGATTATTTACATACCCCTGCTTGGAGAAAGAGTTATTAGGTAGAGAGGTAAATATATGCTTGTCTATTTTTTTTCTGATTTAATCATGTATGTAAAAATATATGCATATGAATGCACATATAAAGAGAGGCGAAGCAGCAGAAAAACAGAGAAAAAGGAACACATCTCAGACTATGTTCTATGTATATTTAGACTGTATGTGCTAGAAAGTGACATCCATGTTAGTTTTTTATTTTGTACAACACACAACGCATGATGATAGTTGTTTTCTAAATTGTACTTTCACAATTTGGATGACCCTTATCTTTTTTTTTTTTTTTTTTCCCCAATGGAAATACCTGTTTGAAATGTCACCTGTTAGAATGAGGATCTAACTATCAGAAATATGTCATGAAACAGCTGCTATGCCCAAATAAACTGTAGAAATAGCAATGTAAATTTGAAAGTTTACTAGACAAGATAATGAGGGAGACTGAGGACAAGTTTACTTCTGAGACCAAATATATATAGCTGTTTCTATCCAATAATAAATTATAGTATTAAAAGTACTCCCTCTGTTCTTGGTAGAGATATAAAACCCATATTTTTCCAAGCAGCAGTGCTGTAAGAGATTGAGGTTATATTAGCATCAGCTGGATCTAAATAGCTAACTGTATTGTTGGATTGTTTGTGGAACAGACTTCTAAATTTATTTTTCTGGCTATGTTATGTTATTTGTTTCCTGACAAAGGAACAGAACTTAATAGGTCAGAAGAAAACTTTTCCGGTATTTCCTATGTAGTTTGAGAAAACCAGTATATTCTAACCACATTTTCAAGATTTTCTATATATACAGCATGTTTCTTTAAATAACCTATTAATAATATGATTATTAGGATGAATCATTTCACTTTGTAAAACCTCCACATCTTTGGTATTCATAAGAAAAATAAACGTTTTATTTTGGGAGGGGTTTCAATGTTGTATGAATGTAGACAGGAAAATAGTGTCAGATTACTCGGTTATTTCTGACACCTCTGCTCTAAGATATGGCCAAAATATTTGACTGTGCCAGCTGAGAAGAAGCACATTCTTAATCTTGGAAGACTGATTATTTTATTCTTTGTGGTTCCTTTGTTCATGTTTAGATGACATATATTTAATTAAAGATTCTTCAAAGGAGATAATGCATCTTGTGTATAGATGCATTATTTGAAAGAAATCAACTCTGTTCAGCAGAAGCTATTAAAAGTGGTCAAGAACAGTTTTTTGCTGATAGTGCTAAATTACGTTTTTCAGTTGGCATCAGTGATTACTTGCACAGCTTCTCTTATTACTTTTATCATCACCTGTAAGTTACTACAAGATTCATCCACCCAGAGAAAACCAAAGATTTTGTCTCCACTTGTCTTAAAAACAATATAGCTTTGATTATTTTTTTTTTTGTATTTCCAAACCTAAAGGCTATTTTTGTCTTTCTCCACTTCTGCCATATTTGTTTGGCTCAATATTTCTAGGGCCTGACCTAGTTAAAAGCAGTGTATAAAAACATAATAAAAAATCCAACATAAATCTGTAGAAATGAGTTTATATCCCCTTTGCTGTCCCAAACCACTGCTGTGATGTTAGAGTAACTTGTGGTCATCTCTTTATCATTGGTTGGTGAGGTTTTCGCCTTGAGAAGAACGTCAAAACCGATGGAATGATAAATAGAATGGGAGGCACCCAGAGGCATGAAGATCCCCAGTGTCTTGCTTTTGGGAGTCTAATTCTTGTTTCAATTGAAACTGAGAGTGCAGACACTTCTGATTAAAACGTGAGGAAGAAAAAAATTACCAGGTTTGATTTAAGGATGCTCAAACTTAAGAGGTACTTGCATTTTTTTTTTCAAGTGGCTGATAGGGGGGCTGGAAAATATTGTATAAAAAATATTTCTAGCGAAGCTGATAAAAACTTAGGTGCCATATGATACTGTGCTTGGAATAAGAGAAAGAGTATCATATTTTCAGGTCTTTTTTTAGCACACATATATATTATGTCCAAGATGTATCGCTTCTGATTTCACACTTCCACTAGATTTGAGTTTTCATAGTTGCATCCAGGTACTTTTGATCATCAAGAGTCTTCTCTGGTCTAGATAGTATAAATGCTGTCTCCTTTTGCTTTTTCAAAATATTTCTGTGACTATCTACATAGACCTTTGTCCATCTTTTCCCTTTCATCCTTCAATTCCTCTTAATGACTTCCTGTTTCCACTTTTCTAGGACTTTTAACAGTGTTATTTTACATTTTGTACCTTATTCCATCTGAGTCATGCTGGCCTCCATAGAATGTCAAGTACTAGCTCTAAACAACCTAACCAGACATCATGCTAATCACAAGGATCTTCAAAATCATTTCTTTATTCATAGATGATTGTACAGGCTGTCTGCTGATCTCAAGGAGTCACTCCATAAAATTCTCCTTAAACATTTTTTGCCTCTGAAATTTCCTCAAGCAACTTCCAATAAATCAGATTTAGGCAAGATTATGAGGGTTTTGTCATTCATGGAGGGAGAGAGGAAAGTAGATAAAACTATTTGTGAATTACTAAGGTGCTCAGACCAGTGGCAAGACCTGACAGATCTTGGTAAGGGCAAAACAACCCTTTTGTTTTATAGAACTGGATTACTTGTCTCAGTTATACTGTGATGAGATTGTTAAAATTGCTATTACTGCAATGGTAAATCTAAGTTCTATGTACATGACATGTAGTAGTTCAAATCAAAATATTTCCTTAAACAATGAAGACCACCAAATGACCAAGTTTGAGAGAGGTAGGTATATTCGTGTTCTTCGCTTTTACACGAGTGATATAGATTACGCTGAAGAGTCTGTGACCGATACAGTTCGCTGCTGCAGAAACTTCAGGGTTTTTTTTACTTCAGATAAAGAAGTATAATTGAGCCATCTTGATAATGTTTGAAGCATATAGATAATTTACAATAATAATAACTTTCATCACTGTAAGAAGTACCCTGATTACAATAGGACTAGCAAAAGCCAAAATCTTGCTGGGAAAAAAGAAGAAATAATTTTACTTTCAAATCTCATTCTTGAAATGAAGAATAATAATAAAAAAACCCAAACAAAACAAATCAGCAAAAAGAACCTGCCTGAACTCTCAACGTTCATAAAATAATCTTTTCTATTCCGTAACAGGTGTTTCAGGACAGTCACTGAAAAGCATCAATACTTACTGGAAAGCAGTGTCACTTGCATGAATAGGAAAGGAAGGAATATTTAGGTTCAGATCAGAAATTTCTCTAACTATAATGAGTGTGCCAACCCAAGGATTTTTGATAGATATCTGGTATTTCTGAGCATATCTCCGGTAATCTTTAGTAGGCAGAGCATGCTCTAAATGTATCTTTTTTGTTCAGTGACACGCTACACAAAGTGTAAAGATTGTTTCAACACAGGCCAAAGACTTCCACTAAAGTATTAAGGGAATAGGTCTAAAATTAAAAATGCTCTTTTTTGGTGTCCTCAAACTTCTGTTAGGAATCTTTTGTTTACTTATTTTTGTTTCTACTGCTATTGCTACTTTGGTGAATTATATAAAGTTAAAATATTTAGTTAAGCGGGCAACAAATAAAAGAAAATATTGTTCCAAAACTGTGCACATTTCTAATTAATTTTCTGAGAAACTGAGCAAGGAGGTGAGTAGCTCCACTTATTTTGTGTTTCTAACCTGAATATAACCTATATATGTTTAACCTAAATCAACTGTTTCAATGGGTTTTATTACAACTAAGCATGTTCATTGGACAGAGTAAATTACCTAATGGACAAGTCAGACACTTGTCTGGGGAAAAGTTTAAAACACAAACACATCAGTAATATGGATTAGTGGTAAACAGGGAAATCTTAAGGAAGTTATAGGCTCAGTGGTAAGAAAAATGAAAGAAGTGATGACAGTGAAAACACAAGTAGTGGGAGGAGACAGGAAGGAGAATAAGGAAGTATGGAGTGAAAGAGAGCTAAAGATGCTGTGGGAGAAAAGGCATGGGAGCAGTGAACCACACATTACTGGCCAGGGAATTGATAACAGCTAATAGCTGCAGGCTGGCATGATCCTCCCAAAGCATGGCTCTCCCTATGCAGCCTAGTAGAGAATCTTGGTTTCCCCAGCTATCAACCTTCCCCTTGCAACCAGGCACAGCAAATCATTCTTGCATATACTTTGCTTGCCTCATCTGCAGTATCACACACATGACCTTCAGTCATCTAGGAAAAAAACCTTATCTCCTTCACCTACATTCTCATCTTTTTAGATGGGACTGTTTTGGCAGAAGCTGGTGCTTCTGCTGGTGATTCAGGCACAAGCAGATGCAGAAGATCTCATACCCATCCTCTAAGAAAAGATGCTCAAACGTGTCTCTAAGCTTAACTACATTGTTGCCATGTTGGTGGGTAGTTCCTTTTCATGTGTGACAAAGAAGTAAAGGGACAGGGATCATGGCAGATGAATGAAAGTATATGTGGAAGCTGTCAATGGGAACACTTCATCTGTTTTTAAGCTACATTGTATGCATATATTTTTTAAAAAAGAAGGAAATATAGAAAGGCCACAAATCATATAGTGTGATACTACATGTACTTAAAATACAGTCTTGTAAGCATTTAAGAATTGATCCAAGACTAACTAATGAACTTCAACCTTAACGAATTAGTGTGACTTTTATAGAAGTTGGAGTAGATAAAGATTTTTTACTTTGCATGCTCACTAAGTGGCTATATACACCTGTCTTCAGATTTATGAAATGAAGACATATAGCTGTAATTCACCGGAAATGTTTAATGCTTTAGGTTAAAATAAAAATTGGTTGAATATACTGAAGAATTTATTAACGGGGTCTGGTTCTCTGAGGGTTTGTATCAGCAAGACCCACTGAGTGAACTGAAAAATATGTTCTGACATATAATGGCACAAATTTTTTCCTGGGATACACCTTCTAAGATCTACTTTCAAAGCTTCCTGCAGCCTGACATAAAAAAAAACCAGTATTTAAAATGCCCAAGGAACTATCACATAAGGTACGGTCCTTTGATGTGTATGTTGGCAGACGGGGCACTGGGCTATCGCTGTTTTAATGATATCCAAATTTATCACAATTCTCGTGTCCTGGGCCCACCTGTAAGTGATTTTATCTCCCAGATGACTGCATTTCTGGTGTGTACATTTGGCCAAACCCATCTGTTTTTTGTGATAAGGGTCTTCTACCACAACTTGGGAGATTTTTGCTTGTCTATCTGCAACAGAATTATACCATCATTCTAGGGTGTTGGTTCCACAGTGGGCATCTACATGAAACACTGTGACATGAGTCTGTTGGACAAATGCCCAAATATCTTGCTACAGTTCCTTCCACCTCATAGTTTTGGAATGAATTTTCCAGTCATGTTTGGCCCAAGTTGAAAGCCAGGAAACTAAACCACTGGCAACTGACCATACATCCCTAAAAACATTACATTGTCCTAGTTTTTGTTTAATTGCCATATATATGGAATATAATTTGAGATACTGGCTACTTTTACCTTTACCCATAGTGCCTTGGAACTTGTACTGGAACAGGTTATAAGCTACGTCTTTCCAGAAACATTTTTCACCAGTATATTTAGCTGACCTACCAGTAAACCAGGCATGTTTCCTTTCTTCTTCTGTCAGTTGGTCTAGGGGTTTTCCCCATTTACGGGTGACTCTTGTTTGCTATCCAGCTGATCTATATTTGCTGTTTACTTGCAGGGCTGTTGGTAAATTTCTCATGAAGCACTGCCAAACCCCCAAACCCTACTTTATGTCTGTCTTGGATATACCATTTCTACTTAATTATGCTGGCTTCCTAAGCGTGTCCTATCCTATGCATCTTGGATGAAGAGTTTAACCACTGCATTAGTTAGAAATTCAGGACTTAGTGCCACATCATGCCTGATGGTCATTTGTTCCGTTTCCACTAAGTTCCAGTAACATAGAATCATAGAATCATATAATAGGATTGGAAAGGACTTTAAGATCATCTAGTTCCAGCCCCCCGTCATGGGCAGGAACGCCTCACATAAGATCATGCCGCCCTAGGTTCTGTTCAACTTGGCCTTGAGCACTGCCAGGGATGGGGAATTTGCCACTTCTTTGGGCAACCAGTTCCAGTGCCTCACCACCCTCACAGTAAAGAACTTCTTTCTTATATATATATCTAACCTGAACTTCCTCTGTTTAAGTTTAAACCCATTTCCCCTTGTCCTACCGCTACAGTCTCTGATGACATTAATTGCTTCTCGAATGGTGTACACCTTTGTCCAGCTTCAGGTAATTTTCTGTTCCAAAATCCTAAGGGTACTTTCTTCCTATCCTGCTTCTGCCAAAGACTCCAATTGGTATAATTATCATTTACAGAGACATTCAATTCCACAGTCATCACTGAATAAGTTCATTTTGGCAAAGTGCCAATTTTCATGTCAGTTTTTATCTGTACTGCTTCAATTTGTTTGCCACCTCATCCTGTAATCAAAAGCTTTTGCCCTTTAAATTATTTAGGATTACAATAAATTAAAGAGGCCTCCACTCCAGTATCAATGAGGACCTTAACCATGTGACAAGATCTATTTTTCCAAAAAATTTGAAGCTCTATGTGAGGACGATGGTCTGTCCTTGCCTATCCTTGTGCTGGAGCTTGGCCCTCATCTCAGTCTGGTTTTAATTGTTTCACTTTTTTTAACAGGTTAACATCTGGCCACGGATAAAGATCAGAGTACTGATCCCATCATTTTTTGTCCCCTGGAACCATCAGCTTGCCAGTGGGGGGCCCTCTACTGGTAAATGTACCACCCTGTTGAAGTTTAAAGCAGGGAGCAGAAGGCTGGATTGCTTCATTTATCATGTCATCAACTTTGTCTGAGCTTGAATTGTTTATCCTTTTCACAGATTTATGCAATCCACGTTTCTTGTACAGTCTCCACATTTTATTGGTGGGGATCCTGTCAACCTTATCTTGGGCCATCCCATCTTCCGACACGGCAGTAAACATTTCTTTTTGAGAGAGTTGCTTCCCTTTGAAGTCTCCCCTCCTGTTATCGCCTCTCATGTTTTGTTTGGGACCCCATTTCTCCAAATCTCCTAACTGCTTCTTCTGTGGTCTTTTCTATGAATTCTCCTATGGGGTTTCCTGTTTCCTGTATCAATAAAGTCATCATAACACTTTCATACTCATGTGGTGCAGTGTAATGACCCTATTCCGAATTGGAGCTGACAGTGCAGCCTGCAGCAAGGAGTCTGCATCTCTGATAAAAACAGAAGTCTGCGTTCCCTCCTCCTTAACAAACTGAATACAATCCCGTAAAATATACAAGGGCTGATCTGCACTGGGCCATTCCCCTTCCATGGAGTATTTTTTTTTTGTTACAGCCTTAGCAAATTAGTTTCCCTATTGGTGCCTCGGAAGGCGTCCTGAGCAAATGAGTCGGAGCTTACATTACAAATTTTTTACTATCTTCTAAAGCCAGACTTATTCCCAAAGTCCCTAAATCAAGCCAGAGAATACTTCACCCTCTGAAATACTGTCCAAGCCAGTTGAATTCCATACATTCCAGTGCCATTTCTCAGGGTCCCAATTTATTCCTGCCTCCATGATCACTGCATGCATTTTTTTCCTGTTTACTCAACCTGTTTGCTTTCGAGATCTATATTGGGCTACCCAAAGAGCTGATTTTGTGCTACTGTTTGTTAAGTGTGAGATTTATCCATTAAAAGTTGATTCTGGCACTGCAACATAACTATTTTTCCTCGCGATTCACATACTTGCTTCTCCAAATCAATCTTATCCTTATACACTTGTTCTCACTGCTGATGCTTCTTTCAATATGCAGTCAGTAAAATCTACCCCTCATCTCCCTAGAACATTCATTCAAATCTTTTGTAAGCACTTCATCACATCAAGGGGTTCCACCTCCTTACAACAGGAGTCTCAATTCTCACATAAACCATGACATGACCACTCAGCAGCCAAAGTACAAAAAGGTAATTATTCCCAGCCAGGAATGTCCAGCTCTACATCTGTCTTAGCAGCATTTTTCTTTATCTTAAAAAAGCCATTTTTTTACATATCCTGCTGACTATGTCAAATTGTTCTGCTGACGGGAAGGGTACACAACAAAACAACCACACACTAGCTGCATAATATGCACAATTTATTGGAAAACTCACTAAAGCAAACAAGCACACTAACATGAATCAGGTATATATCTATAGTAAATAAGTACAATAAAGCAAATCAGATATGCATATAGAAGTAAAGTACAGAGGAAAATTAACAATGCATCAAAACATTACTGCATAGAGAGAACAGAGATTAAGAAGAAATACATCATCAGTTACCACCGAATCATTGTCCAGGGCCACACTTCCAGCTGGGAAGCCCCCGTGCAGCCAGTGCCAGGAGTCTCAGGTGATTGAGAAAACTCCTATGCAGTGCAACCACCCGTAGGTGAGGCTTCTCCCTCAACCACAAAAGGGTCCTGCTTTTATACCCTTAGAAAAACAACTGACATTATGTCAGATCTGTAAGTGTTTACTTGTGGGGTTATCAAGTTTCTTACAATTTCACTGTTGTACACGCTGAGAGTGTTGGCCAGATGCCCCAGTGTGGGCAAGTATGAAGGTCATAGAACAACTGCACACCTATTTTCCTGCTTCTTTCCAACAGTCACAGTGAACATAAATATATATACTCTACAGAATTCACTTTTACAAACACATATTTTGTTATGTCTCTCGGTCATGAGAGGGAATCAACTCTCAGCTAGATACCTATCCACTACATACATCTCAAGAATAACACTACTCTGAGGCATTTATCTTTGCTTTAGCTAGTATTAGCAAAAACTTAGTAATGGGAAACTTGAGCCCAGTATAGTCCTGCAGTTGTAAGGACCTCCATTTGTATCTCAATGTGCTGGTTTTGGCTGGAATACACTTTATTTTCTTCATGGTATCTGATATGGGGTTATATTTTGGATTTGTGCCAACAGCAGCACACTCAACAATGTGCTTCATAAATAATAAGTGGAAACTTATCCTTAGGGATGCTTACCTTCAGGCAAAAGACAGGGACATCTTAGAATTTCCTATCTGACATTTCGAACTGTATTTGTGTTAGCACTGAAAATCCTTCTACTCCTACTGCTATGCAGCCACCTCTGCAGTGCTTAGTCACCATCATCAGATACAAGTGGAAGACCTGTAAGGGTAGTTTTTTCTAGCCTTAACATTCCAAATATGCACATTTCCAACTAGTTTTCTGATACTACTTCTTCCAAGAAGATATGATAATTTTTAGCGCTTTTCATTTCTAGCCTTCTTCTGTCATGTTTTTGTTGTAATACATTCACCCTTTGAAATAAGTTGCAAGAAGCACATTCACAGTATCAGGAAGAATAAGCAAACTTTTAGACTTGACAATAATTGCATTTTCTATGACAGGCTTAAATGTCTTCTGTATTCATACCTATCTCTAATAAATACTTCCAAGTAATTGCTACCAAAAATATATCTTATTCTTTCTTTTATTAATCATATTCTTTTTGGCAATCTAAAGTAGTATACGTGCATTCACATTATTTCTCAACTAAGCAAAGTACATAGGAACAACAAAAACATAGAAGTGAAAGATTTTTTTCTGTCTTTGAAGAGAAGTTTTCAAAAAGTAATAGAGAACCTACTTAATAAATCAACATTATGAAACAATAAAGACTACTGCACATTTTGTTAAATTATAAAAGAATTACCATGACAAGCACAGATCAATAAATGTGGGAGAAATAGTGATAATAGTAAGTTTGCTGATGTTTACGCTGTAACAACTTAAAAAAAAATCTGCAATTAAAATCAATAGTCAGTACAGAAGTCCTACTTTCTTTATTTCTTCAGAGAACTTACCTAATTTCGTTTGTGAGAGCATACTATCTGCTTTCACTGAATATGGTTATTAGCTATTTACATTATAGATTTTTCTCAGCATGACTTGTACCTGAACCCTGAATATTCTCTTAAAATAAAAATACAGTTTTGCCTTGTTTTCCAGGAAAAAAAAGTGATACATTGCCTCTAATGATGTTCCTCCCTTTGGAACTGCTTACTGTTAAATGTACAGTGTCTTTCTATGAATTGGGCCACACAGTAGCACACGTACGCACTCAGAAACATACAACTTTTTTTACTCTGTATGGGCACTTCATATGGGAACAACTAATCGACTGATGGAGTACTCCGCCAAGTGTTATTCAAGCCTTGTTGAAAATAGTTCTTTGAGGACACCCTTTTCTGGTTTTGCAAGGGAGTGAGTTATTTATGTTGGTGTGAATATGTCAGATATCCTGTCAAGGAATAGTCAAGAACAGGTTGACTATAAAAGCAGTACTAAAACTTACTTATTCCTTACCCTTCTCGACTGTGTACCATATGGTGTACCTTCAAGGGATCTACAGTCTAGAAAGAAGGCTGAAGGAAATTGATAAACCAACAGCAAAAAAGCAAACCCCCTCAATTCCATGGTGAGAGTGAAGCATCTTTGTTAAGTACAACTATAGCTATAAAAGGATATGACTCCTTGAACTGTAAAAAGCTGTAGATACCTACGTAAAATCTTATGTTCCTGAGCTCCATTTGCTGCTTAAGCCCAGATTTCTAGCACCAGCTAAGACACTTAGCTAGTCCTCCCAGTTTCCTTTCTGCCCCTCTGAGAGGGCATGTTTCTGAGTCCTATGTATCTGCCAGTCTTGGGTAGATATTCTGGAGACTGTAATGTGAATTGGAAGGTATAAGGTGCCTACATCAAGACAACGGAATTGGGCGTCTGTGTTTTTTATAGCTATGTGACAAGATGTAGTTAACCCCAAGAGTGGTCATTTCTCTTTATTAGAAAAAAAAGAGGACAAGAATGACTAGTTCATAGAGTCATCCTTATTGGAGATGATAAGTTCAGGCCATATAAATTCTTCTCCAGGGCCTTCACAAACAACTCAAAAAGGAGATAAACAGATTAAGAATTAGTAAATTAAAAAAATATTTAAAAAGCCACAATTATTTTTTCTTTAAATGTTTAGGTGCATTTAAACAAAAACAGAACTTCTCATATTACTTATAAAATTATATTAGTATAATTGAAATTTTTATGAAATGGAAATGCAAATTAAAACATAAGTATGCATTTCTCCTTTACTGAAAAACAGCAACCAGCTCTAGCCTTAAGGTAGCACAATTTGTAATGATTACAAGTAGCAATCATTACTAAGTTTAATAGTGTATTTTGGTAGCCTCTTGCTAACACAGAAAATCTCTTATATTTTCTTCAAACATATGTTTATTAAATATTTTTTCTACATGCATATTTAGATAAATGGTGTGCCATAAATAAATTACAGCAGAAAATCATTTAGGTGCACTGTATCTTAACAGAGGTCACTTTAAAGCCTTTCAAGAAAAAGGTAGTTCTGCAGTTTTGATAATAGAAAGATGATGGCTACTGCAGTGAAGAATTTAGGAAGACTGAAGGAAAATCTTTGTGTCACAGTCTATTTATAATTTATATTCACAGATGGCAAGATAAGTGGTGTGACAAGTAGAAATAATCACTCTGTCATATTCACTAAACCTATTCTTCCAGATGTGATGTTCACAATACATTTTTCAGCATTGTAAGAACGCAAAAGCATGGGGCTTTCTGCTACTTACTCTTGAAGAGAAACTTTCCATCTGGTTTGCATTACAGATTCATCTTGCATTATGAACTGAACTTTTCTGCTTTTTCTTGTTATGCCAGTGCTTTATTATTCAAATAAATTCTTGGCTTTCAGTCTTACAAATATTGCTATTATATGTTCACTCATTAGACTACTGCTGACTAGTACTGAAACATATAATTGTGCATTATGTTAGACCGTCTTGAGACAGATTAGTTTTACCCTACTGATGTTGTGTTGTTGCAATAGTAATCCTGCTCAGTCAGTTCCTGCTCAGTCACTCTAATCA
>JANHGB010033579.1:0-15525 GCA_026283785.1 Coracopsis vasa
CACCTGCATTAGGGTTGATGCTTGCTGCTATGTGGAAGTGACCAAGTGCATTTGCGTGATGTGAAATGTGACGCTGAACTTCGTGAGTACCCTGTTGATCTGGCAATGCATCTGTATGGGTAACAAGAACTGACGATCTCCTTTGTCCTTTTCTCATATTTTTCAATTCATGAATTGTCTAGTATATTTATAAAAAAAAAAATAAACTGTAAGGTAAAAATTCACACTTAGTAAAGCCTAAAGCTTTTTAACTTCTTTCTACCTAAGATGTGAAGATTAATTTCAAAAGGATAACTTTAAACATATTTCAGCAGGGATTAGTAACACTTGTGTATATCAGTTCTAGCTAAAGGCAAAGCTCTTCTAACAGTCTTCTGAAAGTTACGTTAACATCAGCTAAAACAACAACACAAAAATACACACTATTTTGTGTAACTTTCATAAACAAGATTATAGCAATCTAAAAGCAGTAACCTTTCCAATGTAATTTTATAATGAATTATTTTTGTGAATTCAAAATTGCTGAGAGCACAACTGATTGAACAGCCCAAAACATATTTAGTTCCGCTTTCCCTATTTGTTGATCGTCATGATATATAAGAAGTAAAAACTTCATCAGACTGTAATAGTCTACAAATGAGTAGTGGGGTGTTTGTTTTTTTGTTTTGTTTTCTTGTTTTTATATTGATAGGTTTTCTCTTACTGTAAACTTAATAGACTTGATATGACTGCCACTGAAATTTTGAGCCCTATAGTACCACTTTTTGGAAATGCAGTTATTCAATCAGATAACTAAAAATTGAAAGATTTTATTTACTGCTTCCTCTGTTTCTATAATTACAGACTTTCAGAGACAATCAGATTGAAACTATCACTATTCCATATTAAGCACTGTCTCATCACAATTAGCTATCGAAAAAGTAGATTGAGTTTTAAGAACACAGAGGCTGGGTGCAGAGTTGCAAAGTCTGACTTCTTCATTGTTTAGTAACAAACTTCAAAAACTGATATGTAATAATTCAGACTATTTTTATCCTTATAAGAACTAGATAATACACATTCATAGAGTTCTACATCTTTTAAGCATTTAAATTTTAAGAATCTTGAAATAAAAAAGTGACAAGTATTTACTTGTACCTCTAGTGCATGCTGTATACTGTCCTTTTTCTTTCCAGATTGAGAGACGGTGCTGCTAATGCTGGAAGTGCTGGTTTCACAGATCTGCTCACCAAGAAGAGTATCTTCTGGTAACAATGTCTCTGACCACAGCCGACAGATGCCATCAAGACAAGATGTGAGTAACACGTTACAGACCAAACCCCTAACAATAGACATATCAAGGTTACTGCGCTATGTAATTTAATTAGCCATAAGGACACGGTGGAAATTAGGGGAGAGTAGTTGTTTCATCCAAATTTCTGCCTCTCCTCTAACTAAAGGTTTTATATCATTAGTGATTTTTAGCATGCTGGTAAACTCATACTGGATTTGGCAAAACCCATATGGATTGTTGACAAAAGTGCATGTGAACATGGAATGATTATTATTTGATAAATACAACAGTTATTATAAAACTGCAATTATCAAACTGCCTAAACTGACTTGTTGGACTATGTGAAGAATGCATTATTTTTACTAAATAACTAAAAGTGAAATTGAACAACTAATGAATACCCAGTATATACAATACAAATTAGCTTACTAAATGCTGATCATTTAAATAAGTATTTTATTTCCAATGTCATAGCACCAACTGGTGAAGACAAAGCTTTATATTCATGCTTCCTGGCATACCTTGAGAAGGCACTAAAGTTTAGACTATATTCTAGAATAAATCTCACCTGTTAATGTGACTATCACTATTGCACTAGGTAATACAGAAGCTTATGGGAAGATGTTCATATGTTTTATTCCCTCAAAGTATAAGCAGAGAAATCTAATCATGCTCTTGATGGCCAAATTTTAACCAAAGTGTTAAAAAAATACTTGTTCAAAGCCTTGCCTGGGTTTTTTTAAAAAGAAAATTTTCAAACCTGGGCATGTACTTGCTGATGTTACGCCATGAAAATCCTGTAACTGCTCGAGGATGCGCCAAATAAACAAATGCGAAGCTGACAACCCCTGAGCTTTTTTTCTTTTCTTCATTCTCTTGGGGCAGAAGAGATGACTTCCAACCAGTCATAGGATACCAAACTTTCAGGAGGCAGTCATTCTAGGTAAAGCAATAAAAAAACATGGGGTTAGCTAGCTATAATTAAAAATATCACAAAAATAAAGTCCCAAATAATAAGGAAATTGCTATTCTGGTACTATTTGCACTTTTTCAGACAACTCATTTCTGAGACCACTTATTTCATTGATGGTCCTCCTGGAATAAGCTACAGGACTGAAGAAATATTCTGCTGGCAATATTCCATTCCTATAAGGACTTTTTCTTGCAGTCCAGTTGGCCCCCCACTTTTCTCTTGGTTCACTGTGCATTTTCTGCTTAGCACATATGCATGCTTAAAATGCCATGTCCATTTCCCTACAAAGGCAGAAGCCAGAAATAGGCTGCTACTAACACTACAATACTAAGCTCATTAACAGTCAGTTTCTCCACTGAGACAACTCATGTTGGTTCCCATGCACAGGAAGTCTGACTTTCATGGAAAGCACTGTACCTACTGAGTACAGGTACGGAGTGGAGGAGCAGATGCATATTACAACCTTAACCTCCCCCATCACAGACTATGCTACCTTCCTGGTTTAAATGGTTGGGCACTACTGACGTAATCAATTGAAACAGAAGTGAAATGCTGAAATAGCAATACTATTAATAGCTGTTAAGTGAGACCGGAGTATGACTATACTAATGTGAGCTAAGGACCACATTACTAATATGGCTACAGTAATTGCACACAGCTGGATGCCAGATCCCTGGATATCAGGACTTGTTGCTGGAATGGTGATACAGAATAAAATAAACATATGAATGACAAACCTCAGAGTGTAGATATGAGACAGTATTTCCTGACAAGCATCAAAAAATACACTATCTGACTACAGACTCTGCAAGCAGGAAGTCTGACAGAAAGCCCTGTTAAGAATTATGATCAGGGCTGTGTATCTCATGAAACAACTACCATGTCCTACAGACAGAAAATTATATAACTGTCCTACAGACAGAAAATTCTGGAACCATCTGCCTCATCTAATTCGCCAAATATTTAGCTATATAAAAGTATATTCATGGGAAATACAGAATGAAGCAAATTTTTTATAGTTTTATAACCACAATGATTCTACATGTAGTAATTATTAAGGAGTTGAAGGTAAGAGTTCAGTC
Source organism: Coracopsis vasa (assembly GCA_026283785.1). Taxonomy (NCBI): domain Eukaryota; kingdom Metazoa; phylum Chordata; class Aves; order Psittaciformes; family Psittacidae; genus Coracopsis; species Coracopsis vasa. Next base: position 3,329 of record JANHGB010033579.1, read on the forward strand.
ATAAAACAACATAGCTCATGATTCAGTTGTCCTCTTTAGTAAGTGTAGGAAAACAAAGTTTCTTAAAATTCATCTAATTGTTCAACCAACATTAAGTGCAAGCAATAAATGCTTACCTAACCAGACTTGAAAACCAAAGGGAATCACTCAAATGAGAGGGTGACAATAAAGAGAATTATTAATTGAAAACTTAGCTTGAATAGCGATTTGACAAAAAATACTGCAAACTGAAATGGAAGTTAAGAACTGATAACTGAACCCAGAATTCACTAAACAGAAAATCTTTTCTAATTTGTGCACTGAGCTGTACATATCATCAGTTCAAAAGGTATTTATTAAACAAATAAAAACCATTGCAATCACTTATTTAATTATTCTTTTTTGTCCTTACTTTCCCAGCTGTTGCAAAGTATTCACCATCAGGAGACCATGCCATCAGATGTACTGACACTGCAGTCCTAAAGAATACAAGAGTAAAGTTTTAAGTTGTAAGTAAAGTCTATTTGTTCCATAGTATTATTCCATATACATTCAGTTAATTAAATATTACTGTTCATTATTTAAATGAAATGTATTAGTGTTTCATAGTTGTTGCTTTAAGCATACTTCAGAAATAGCAGAATCATGAGAAGTATTTTCTACAATGAAATGAAATAATTAGTATTTTCAAAATTTTACAGAAAAACAGCCCATAAAATACACTGTTTTAAGTATGGCAAGCCTAGGCTAGATCCAATGAGATCACAGAAGTGAATCTCATCTATTCTTCTACTCCCAGTGAAGACAAATCATAGCAAGAAATGAAAGTGACGATCATCTAGATGATTTGTGATACTATTTGCCTGTGACTACAGCTTAAGGGTCTGCTGCCTGAAAGAGGAAAGTAGCCTATACAGCACTTTGTGGGAACAAAATCTAAAATGGTTTATAAGAAGTCAAGAGGAAACAGGTTTATAGGCAGCTGCTTCCCAAGTGTGCATGTATATTTATAGAAACGGCTGATCATGAAGCACTTCCGTAACATGGAAGTTATGGACAGGACTGGGCAAAAAGTTTCAGGACCCTCTGGCTAACATTCAAAAAGCAGCTCTCATCTTTATCAGTTTAGCATATGTGCCTGCTACTGCTCTTCTGTTCAGCCTTACCCAATATCTCAACACTACTTTTGAAGAAAACAGCGACAATTTTGATACATTGCCAGTGCTACTGTCTGGGTATGCCTTTGACTAGCTTGTCTGGTGATAGGTCACTTGCAAAAGTGAGGAATTTTTATTTGGAATAACTTACATCATTTGGATTTTTATGGCATTTTAAGCTGATTTAAAAGCACATTTTAAAATATGGTTTTGGAAAGAAGACAGGGTTGATAAATGAGGTGGCACTGCAATTTGTCTTAAAATAAAAAATATCTCACTCACTTGCACTGCCAGACACATTTCCAGTCATTTAGAACTGGAAGAACTTTATCATCTTTGACCTGATTGTCAGGATCATCATCTTCTTCTAGAATGTCAGTAGATGGAGGGGCCCACAACTGCAAAAAGTCAGTTGCTGTCAGCAGCCTGTTACCTGAAAGTGAGTAACAGCAAAGCTGTGAAGGCAAGATGATGCATGTATATTGAAAGATTAAGCCTGTCATCATGTTTTGCTAAGAATTATTCAAAACAGGTTGAAACCTCAACTTTATAAAGTCAGTTTTAAACATGATAGGGTATTCAATCATATTATACAGCTGTTTTTATTAAAACATTTTGAATTTATAATATGTTTTAAGAAAGAACATCAGTGTTTTTTTGTGACTTCAAATGATAAATCATATTAAATAATCAACATTACATCTCAAATATACATCTTATAAAAATCTGTGTCCAGGGACACTGCTGATTTTAATTGTGACAAAATTATGTCTAAATGATTATCTATGGTAATTCAAGTCAGTTAACAACTTAACACTGTGATTCCCAAACTAAGATCTTGCATAAGAGATTCAAACAGTTGGCACAGCATCTTCACAAATGTTAAATGTAGCCTCGCATTTTATGCAACCCTGCCTGAGAACAGATAATCTAAAATTCCATATTCATGTTCTCACTTTACTACAATAACAACAGTTTGTGTACAAGGTATCCTAACTACAAATGTTGAACAAATACTTCACAAACTTCACATTACCTTGAGGATCCCATGCCAGGTTATATGTCATAGAACTGAGGAAGAACTGCCCAGTTTTAAGCCACTGACACTTTAGTTGCTGTGGTTTAAAAACAGTAAAAGATTAATTCTCACATCAACAGCAAAATACAAAGGTATTGGTATTTCATTCTTTCCCTATGAAACTGGTATTAAGCCTGTTGCAAAAACATTCAGGACCCCATGGCAGATGGCTGAATCTAGTTTTCATCATTTCTTTAACTGTTTTATAAAAATTAAAATGCTCTATGAACCACACTAGGACCTGTCACAGATATAAATATGTATGCAGATTACTTTAGCTAGGTCATATATTTATAACAGTATACAGGATGTCAGTATAGATGGAACAAAGATTGTGAAACCTGCTTGAGAATCACATAATAGTTAGGGTTGGAAAAGACCTTAAGATCATCTAATTCCAACCCCCTGCGATGGACAGGGACACCTCACATTAGACCATGTCGCCCAAGACCCTATCCAGTCTGGGCTTGAACACTGCCAGGGATGGAGCATTTACCATACCAAGAACATACTTAATGCTTGAGTGCTCAGCCATGGCTGTGCAGTTACTACAAGCCTGGGTACATGTATACAAGTCTAAATCATATTTTTGTACCACAAATCTGATGATCTCTTCAAGCTATAGAATCACAAACATGTCACTGTGTCATTCTATTATGAGATTCAAGAACAAGATGTTATTGTGAACTTAGCAGATGGGCAGACCCCAGTTTGATTCATGCAGTGGAAGACTCTAAGCATCCAATTTTATTATGGATGGTGGAAAATGTTTATCCATTAGTCTTTCGTGTGCCAATGTAATTTAATAACTGGTAGACAGACTTTTGCCTCTTCTAAGAGCCTAAACCAAATTACAATCATGAAATACATACTTACACTATTTCTTTTATGAGAATTTATACCAAGCGGCTCAAAAATGCAAACAGCATTTCCATATGACGCTGCAATCTGGAAAGAAAAAAGTAGAATTGAAGACTCAAACTGTAAGGTTAGGAGATAAGTATAACCACTCCTCAGTATTCCAAAATAGCTAAAGAACTTCCAGTACCTCTTCTATGTGTCATTGTTCAAGAAAAATGAAATTAATCCAAATGTCATTAATTATGTTACATGTCTACTTTCTTAAGGAAGTTGAGAAATACATCCTTCTGAACTAGCTCATCTTTAAGATTTTAACTGAGTAGGGAAGACACTTTGTTCAGTGGGATAAACACTATCAGTCAGATCTAATACATTCTTCTAGGGTAACTGCTGTTAATGCATAAGGGACAGCTGATGCCTTCACTACTTCTGCTCGTGTTCTGTCTACTTCACAGCTAACTAATAAATAAATAATTAGTGACTGAGTCACTGTGTTCCCAGATTCCATTCTGTACCACTGAACAATAATTATCAGAAATGGGAAGAAATGTAATTCTATTTTGAATACTTAAGTATGTTTTGAGGGATACAAATCGTAAATGGAAAAACTCAAGTACTTGCACCACTGAACCCCTCAATTTCTTTTACCCACTTATTTCACAGAAACTTCCCTACACGAAATGGTCTTTATTAGGAATCTATCTGGTCAGGTTGCTAATACTCATGGGCTTATGAGTACTTTTGACTACCTTTAAAAATCCTTTTTCTTCCTTAAAAGATTCTTAAAAGACTGTCTCAGTTCTTCCCACTCAGGATCTGGTTTCCTCAATACAGAAATGATGTAAAAGTTTCAAAATATTTATTATGAAATCTTATTTCCTCTTCAGGGCAGGGGAAGGAGGCTGCAACAACACACTCCTACAAAAAACAACAGTCCTTGAGTTCAGAGTCCTGAATGCAGAACCACCCAGGGAGTCATGATGATCTTTCAGGGGCCACCTGTGCAGCTGGAATCTCTCTTCCAGTCCCACTGGGACTGCCTGGCTGCAGTGCAGGCGCCTTGCTGGCTAAACCTGCTCAAACCCTAACTAGGGCTTTCTCAATACTGCAACTAACTTTTAACTAGCTAACATAAGTAGGCAGTGACAACTGACAAACAAAATTTGCTCAGTGCATTACCATAACTTTTAAGTTTTTCACAGTAACATGAACTGTCTCTTTAGCATTGTTTAGGGATTAAAAATAAAACCACACAGCCAGGCAAGGGCCCTCACAGTTATGACTGCTCATACTGTAGCACTTCTAAACACATTAAACATGCCTAAGCTTTTCTGAAAAATAAAGTATTTCTAATTCATTACTTTGAAGGACACAAACACCCACTAACACATATGTGTGTATATATACATATACATGAACGTTTATCTGTATATTCTCTAGCTAGATGAAAATATACAACGGTGGAAACAATTAACAACCATTTCAGTACCATTCCAGTTCTGATACTATACTATAATTAATACATATTTCCACATTTTGTTAGACCTGTTATTGCAGGTCCTGAAAAGGAATAAACCCCATTGTTACAAAATGTCTACCCTCTCCCCCCTGAAAAAAAACCCCAAACTATTAAATTGAAACAATTCTCTGAGTAACACAAACCTCAAAGTGTTACTCAAAGTAAAATAAGATCTTTGCCATGAAATTAACTCATTAACAACATTAACGTCTTATATTGCTCTTTATTTCATTTAGAGTATTCTGTTAAAAAAACCAAAATTATAGAAATTTATTAAAATCCTTACCCTGCCTTGTTGCTTGGAGCACTCCACACAACTGACCTGGATATTTCCTTGGTTAGCACCAGGAATAATTTGCACACATTCAAAGTCATCTGCCAGAATAACAATATCACAACCAGAGCCATATGCCTGAAATAGTTGAAAAATAAATACAATTAAAAAATTAATTTAAAAAACTGACAGCATATTAGACAAGTTTGAGCGCTCTCTGAAAATCTCCATTGAAACAAGATGCTCTTATGTAGCAGGTTTACCCTAACCAATTCAGTAGCACTGGGAAAATAAGCAACAAGTAGCAAAGGAGGCCTTAAATCTTCCAGGGCTTAAATCACAGCAAACAAGACCAGTACAAAACCCAAACAAACAAAGCCTCACACTTACTCTAGAACTCAAGCTCTGTTTGTACTTTCATACATTTATTTTTTTTGTGGACTTTTTTTTTTTTTCCCCAGGTTTTAGCTGTTTGTTTTTTTTTTCTCCCCTCCAATTATTGCTGCCTCTTAGAGCAAGGCAGCCAAGAGTCTGCTGTTCAGGTGGACTAACTGAATTTGAGTATTTCTTAAATATGTGTGTCCCCCACTTTATTTTTTTTAAGAATAAGTTATAGAACAATGAAAGCTTGCAGCTATTGGGAGAATAAATTACATATATCTGGCCTGCCAACCTTCACCTGTCCTAGTGCGTCAGAGTATTCTAAAAAGTTAATCTCTCCAGATGATCTGTTCCACTGATTCCCATATTCAGGCAGAGAAATCCTCTCTAGCATGTCTACCAATAAGCCTTTCTAAAGTAAACATTTACAGCTACGGTTCTCTTTCCTTAAAGTAAGTTTTCCACCGATTCCAATACAGTGGGCAGAAATTTTACAAGAGATGAATTAAGCAGAGGGTGCAAGTCCTCGACAGTCAATTTCAGATGGAATTACTTTGGCATTTTAACTTGTTCCCTTCTTCTTTCACAGGGGAATTTTCAAATTCCTGAGTCCTAGCCCTCTCCTTTAAGGTAAATCAGTTTAAAGGCTACCTGTATTATTTTTTAGAAGTGTATGAGAAGTTTTATTTCTATAGATTTACAGGATCAATGCCCATTAATGTGTACACGAAGAGAATAGTGCAAGATGGAACTAGAATGCACAATTTAGGTCTCATGACCTTCTACGTCTACTTCTAATCCTCCTGGGAAGGAGCAACAAGTGAGGAAGTCTGAAGAAAAAGGTTTAATTTAGTTAAAGTACAGTCACTGCTAAAACCAAGAAAGGAACAGCAATAAAAGCGATGAAGCAGAAACTCAGGCCTCAGAAATTAACACACCATACAATTACACAAAAAACCGAAAACTGTTCAAAACATAGATTGTCTAAAAGATTTCCAAGGTTATCACATAAAAACAAAGTGAAACAGTGTTGTCTGAGTCCTCAAGCTCCCAGACGTTGTTCTGGGAAGGTCTGAGGAACTGATACTAGAGTTATTCACAGTGTAAGCAGAAGAGGGGGAAGACCCAACCGTTGTTAGAGGGAGATTATCTATGTAACAGAATATCCTAGCTCTCTGATGATTGGGCTATGCAATTATTAGATCTAATGGAAGGGAATCAGTTGTTATTAAAACGGAATAGGATTATTTCCAGAAAGTAAGAGAAAGAAAAATGGGATTGTGGCATTGAACAGAAAGTCTTTTCGTTTTGGTGTTTTCCTATCTTTATAATATTGGAATTTGTTGCAAAACAAACTCCATCAGTGGCATGGAGTGCTGGACAGGCCACCAAACATACACAAGTACAGAGGAAAATGATGGAGACCAGGACGTGAATGTCCATAAGCAGACAGAAAAATAAAAGCAGGTCTTCTTGTTCCAGAAACTTATTCAGAATTTTAATGTTCAAAAGCAATTCATTCTCCCATTTATTTCAAAGGGTGAAAAATTAAAACAGTAAAGGATTGAAAGACCTTTTTTTTCAAGTCTGTCTCATAACTACTAATACAAATCTACTAAATGACATGATTTAAATTGTTATCTAATACAGTAAAAAAAGGTACAGATCTACTTCAAGCAAGGTCTTAAACCTTTCTGATACCCTGTCTTTTCACTGTCAGTTTTGATAACTTGACTGGCAAATTTCAAACTAAACTAAACATAATTTACCTCTAGTTTCAATCCTGTTAACAGGAGATATGGGCGTGTGTCTCAGAAATGACATAGGCGAAGACAAAGGAACGACAAAGGAAAAGACTTCTCAACTTTAATTGGCTTATGCTTACTATTCTTAAGCATGCATATTTTTATGTGTGTGTATAGTTAATAACACATGAAACAGAAAATACCCAATTATGTGTGTGGACTCTGTGAGGCAAAACAATTCAATGTCTTCCTTTTAAAACACTTCATTTTCCCTCCTGTCCCTCATATGCACTTTGTATGACAGTGACAAAGCAGTATTTTTTTTTTTCTGGCTAATTTATTTAGCACATTTTTACAAAGTTAAGTAAAAAACATGGTTGCGAACTAAAAACATGGTTTACAGCAGTTTGTTTTTTTTTCTTCTTAAAGAATCATCGAGATGCAGAGATCTTTTTCCTGAGGGTACTTTTATTACTGTCATCCATATCCCTCCTACTCTTTGCCTGTGTTTGGCACTGCACCAACAAGTGACTCAGCACACCTAAGTGTCATGCCAACAGAGAGGATCCAGTCTGTTAGGGAGCTTAGTCGGAACACATTTCCAACAGTAGGGTATCAGCCTTCAGCAAGTGCTGTCTCTTGGTTCTGAGCTTATTTGCTCAGTGTAGATATTTATTCTGAGAATGTGTCTCATTTCTTGAAAGTATACTAAACTATATTTACCTTAAACCTTAAATTTACTTTAAGAAGTACATTTATTATAACCTTTGAGAAAAGGTGCCCCCTCATTTTAATGTGCCCACTCTTTCACATTTATAGTCTCCAGATTTCTCAAAACAAAAAATATCAACATACTTTCATGTACTGGAAGATATTTTTCTATTTTATATGTCTAAAAACAAGTTTTCCATTTGATTACTATTATGAGGCTTTTCTTATATACTCAATATATTGAACATGTTTATACTGGAACAGAACACATTTCTATTAAATTCTCTTTTCATTTTGTACTTTCAGTCCTTAAGCTGGTAATACAGTAGAAGCACCCTACAGTGGCAAAGAACAGGGAAGTGTCATAATATTTAACATCATTACTTCCTTTTAAGGATTCAGCTGACAACATCTTCCGGAAGATCATTCATGCCACTACAGACATCTCCTGCCAGAAATAACAGTGGCCACAATACTTGTGACAGCAATCTGCATAGCCTGATGAAAGGAATGGAAAATCAGTAAGCTATACAAAAAGGGAAGATGGAAAATAAGATGCTGAGATACTGTTGTGGATGAGAGCAGCACAGAGTTCTTAAATAAACAGAACTATAAGCAGTCACTGAATGAAACAATTGCAGTAAAAACCACCCACATGGAGTATCTGCCAAACTCCATTTCTAATGTCACTGATAACTTCTAAGAGAAAATTAAATGGAGTTGCAAAACAGCCAGAATGCAAGGATGACTTGCAGGATCCATAAGCAACTAATAAGCTGTAGTGTGCCAATGTCTGCTGTAACTCAAAATCTGGGACCAATGAAATGAACAACAACAAAGCTCTAATTGAATGCAGAAGCACCAGATGGAAGTAGGACATTGTGTCCTAAGAGTTTATGCTATATCCTCAATTTTCAAATAATACAGAAGCAGCATTTGCATCTCTCTTTTTCACCTGCCCATATTTTCTGGTTTAATGTTGAACACTGGAACTAACAGACATGACAATGACTATTCCTTCACCTTCTCATCTTGTTTTTCTCTTTATATATTTTTCACTGTGTGTATACACACACACACACACATATATATACACACACTTATAGAAAAATTCTTCTCTTTCTATAACCTGCAACTCTTTACAAATTTGGTGTAAATGAAATAGACCAGACGTCTTCAAGCTCCAATGTGTGCCATCTGGGGTACCGAGGCACTTCAAGAAGGTAAATGATGTGGAGAAAACAAAATCAGCCCACAGTGGTATTTAAAAAAACCTCAGAAATTCATAAACATCTAAAATTACATAAATTAATGAAAATATGTATTAAAACCTGCATTAAAGCATGTGTTCTCCTTATAGTACTGCAGTATAACAACACTCATCTTTAAGTTTCTGGCTATGGATAGTAAACGTAATATGCAGAAATTCCTTCACCTTCCTACCTGTGAGGAAGACACCTGAATTCTGAAACGTTTCCATACTCTCATAACGGATACAGCATTTACACTTGCCCCCTCCCATGGCTAAGTATTAGTATAATTACACACATTAATGCAAACTGGCAAAAAAAAAACCCAACAACCAACAAAACCAACCCAACCCACTACTAGCTTGTGCCCTTAGAACACTTTCCTAAATTGACATTCGAGACAAATTCATGATGAAACACTTCACAATATGCTTACACACAGACTACAGAGAAAAGGGAACATAGTAAGGATTCAGCTGTTTAGTGTCTGTAGTCCAGTTCACATAAACATGACACAGTGGAGAACATACAGATAAAGGTGATCCTTCCCCTCCATCATTCTGCTCTCGTGAGACCCCACTGCGAGCACTGTGTGCAGTTCTGGTGTCCTTAGCGTAAGAAGGACATGGAGCTGTTGGAGCAAATCCAGAGGAGGCCACAGGGATGATAAGGGACTGGAGCACTTCCTGTAGGAAGACAGACTGAGGAAGTTGGGGCTGTTCAGCCTGGAGAAGAGAAGTTGCGTGGTGAACTCATAGCAGCCTTCCGGTATCTGAAGGGGGCCTACAAGAATGCTGGAGAGGGACTCTTCATCAGGGACTCTTCAGCAATAGGACAAGAGGTAATGGGTTTAAACTTAAATAGAGGAATTTCAGGTTAGATATATGGAAGAAGTTCTTTACAGTGAGGGTGGTGAGGCAGTGGAACAGGTTGCCCAAAGAAGTGGTGAATGCTCCACCCCAGGCAGTGTCCAAGGCCAGGCTGGACAGAGCCTTAGGTGACATGGTCTAGTGTGAGGCATCTCTGCCCATGGCAGGGGGTTTGGAACTAGATGATCTTAAAGTCCTTCCCAACCGCAACCGTTCTATGATTCTATGTATAGGTGTATATATATAATAAATAAATGACAAGAATTTACAAGTAAGGGTTTTAATAAGTAATTTTTCAAGAAGGATGAAGTAGAGGAGAACCCTACACAGCAGACGAAACCTACTCTCACTCACTGTATTTTGTGGACATAATGCTTTGGATGAAGAATTTGCTGTTTTCAATTATAATAACAGCTTCTGAAATGCATTACACGCAGGTCCAGGCCAAGTGTTAGTACTGGCACAAAGATGCCACGAAGCTTGTCTTTTTTAAAACTGGAAAAAAAAAATAAATTCCCTTCTGTCAGCAAAGTTCTGTAAAGGTAAGTCTGACATCCAACATTCTGATTTTTCATCAACGTTTAGCATTCCATATTCACCTTCTACAAGAGGTAAGTATTGATTAATCTTTTGTTTGTGGGAACTTGGCATTTTTATATTTATAGGATCTAGCCTGTAGGTAACTGTCATACTTATGGATTTATTTCTTTTTTTATTTTTTTAAACCTAGATTGATCTTAGAAACAGCCACATATTCTGTTCAGAGTTTCAGGGGGAGGAAAAAACAACCCAGAGCTTGGACAAAGGGCAGAAGTCGTTCAAACAGAATCAGCACAGCTCATTGTCTTTACCTGAAAACACCTTACTCCACATCACAGAAAGTCAGGCTGGTAACATACATCCCACTTGGACTTAAGGTCAGTGACTGAAAGCAGGTCAACATAAAACAGCTGCTTAACAACAAGAGCTAAGCGAAATCGACTGAGATTTGAGAAAAGAAGTTTACTACCTTTAAAAAGTTGTTAGCTGCCAATTAGACTATGAGGTTCAAATAACGTACCCTTCTGTCTAGTCAGGGTCTGCTATAAGGCCCTTCTGTATAAAGCTCAACCCTGACCTTCCGTAAACTCACTTGCGAAACACAGTTAACAATATTTGCTGAAAAGAGAACATGAAGCAACAGCAAGTTGTATAGTGCACAGGATTATTACCAGAACTTCTTTCATTTAGTACTTAAACCCTGTACTTATGCAGTGTCGTTTTTGGAGCTCAAATGAAGGGAGGCTGAAGAGACTGCTTGGTAGAGCACAGCACTGTGAAGCTATTTTTCTTCTCATTGCCCTTCAAACATTTTTTTCCTGGGTACCGCCTACCCTATCAGACTGGGCACAACACAGCTATAACATCCACAAGCCAGTTTATTAACCAAACACCTCTATGCTTTATCCCTTATTTGGGAAATGCTAGATACATGTCAGGATTGCTGCAGGCAGACTGTGGGGGCACAGGGAGAAAAGAACACTAGGCACATTTCAGATAAAGGATTGACAAAAACTTTTTAGCCGATTTACAGCAGTTGTCTCTGTTTCTCTGAATTTGTTTTGCTTACAGAGTCACCCCACTACTTGGGGTTTAGCAAGTAAAGAAAAATTAATGGCAAAATTATTTCTTTCCTTTTCTTATTCTCAGAGTAACTAGATGACTTTCACCAAAGCTTTAAGAAAGTTGAGGCAGAACATGTCCTCATCTTAGTTCTAGCTACACTGACTTAGAAATTAAAAGTTTACCATTGAAAAAAGGAAGGATGAAGAACCTTCAGAATTGCAGGGTCCCTAATTAGGACAGAAAAAAATGTGCTCCTTCTCTCAAAATCCTAAGATTGCTGGAGATTGCTTGCATCTAAAGCAATAAAGCAAGCTCATTTTAAGGCCTTTCTCCTTCTCAAAAAAAAAAAATGGGGAAAAAAAAAAAAGGAAATACATCCCAAACTATCAAATAGCAAATGCATATTTACATGTACCCAAGCCATTATTCTGTTAAGTGCAGTATCTTCAACATGAGTGATTCATTTCTGTACACAAAAAGCTGTATCTTCTAGTCCCTATGATGAATCAGTTGCAGCAATTCTGAACTATTTCTCACACATTTTAAATTAATTCCCTAACATCAACCAAAACACAAGCAAGCATACATGCACACAAACAAAGGCTCCTCTGCCACAGCCTAACTTCACATGGATTCATAAAGTACAGCACATACTGTGTAGATCTCCCTTTTACTGCTTGCCCTTTCACTGCTCTGCTTCTGCTCTGTTCTAGAGGCTGACTTGGGTCTTAAGAGCACATCTGGACAGTCAGACCCTGTCACGAATAC
>JANHGB010033580.1:17730-29115 GCA_026283785.1 Coracopsis vasa
CTGACACAGGGGATGGAGTTACATACATGAGTGTGCTACATCAGAAGCTGGTGTTTGTTTACGCTGGTAATGGACATGGCTATTTAAATGCCTCTTTCATCATGAGAAGATTCTCTGTTGAGCGTGGCAGGAGGTCAAATTTAAACAGTGTGGTTACTAATTCTACTAGAGTAATCAAACAGGATAGATACCTGCTATTTCTTTCAGATATGGGGCTATTGGTCAGTCTGAAACAATCATTTTGATTCCTCGTATCTTTTGATTTCAAGGGGGTTTAGGACAGATTCCCATTCTTTTGCTTCACAACCTTCTTGTTGGGTTAATCTATAAGTCCCTAGACGGGTCACATGTTCACAAGAACAGGCCACATAGTTATTACTGGCAAAGAAGAAAGCAGGTTGCTTGCTAGTGCTGCAAATTTTCATCTCCCTCAGGCATGAAAGATGATCCTGTTCTTCATCCCCTTACTTCTCCATCTCCTTGGTCTGACCTGCTTTTTCTGTAGGAAGGGTTGATTCTTCTCTGGGAAACGCATTTTGAAAGAATTTCAGTTAAAATACCATGAACATCTGCTCAGCTGTTAAAGTCATTTAGTTCAAGTGCCTGTGGAATGTTTTTCAGATCCAGTGTCCTAGCTCAGTCTGAGCTGGTAATCCAGTCTGTGAAGCAGGGAGTCATTATCTGTTTGGGTTTGAGTTTTATATACCACCAATTACTGTTATCAAAATACGTTAAATTAACTGTGTTCTAGGAAAGCAGATAATTTCACTGTAGACTGGTAAATATCCGATTGTAAATGAAGCTACCTTTTATTTATTGCAAAGGCTAGCACATTCATCAGCATGCCTAATTAAAATTTAACAATTAATAAGCAGTGGCAAACCCTGTACGAAGGTCAGTAGCAACCTAAGCAAACTTATCAAAAATGCAAAGGGGTTTCAAGTTTTAAAAAGTTCATTCTGTCCTTAATTAACAGATCTAATTACAGCTCTGCCATAGCAAAATGCAAAATGATCTCTTCAAAAGACAAGAAGTCAAAGGTTTAATAGCGCAGATAACCTTCTTCTTCAGTACATACTGACCCAAGTGTAGAAGGGAATTTCACCAAGTAGTCAACAGAGTTGATTGGATGGCTTTGGCAGAAATTAAAGCTAAGCACTACATAGAAATCCCCAAATAACGAAGGAATTGAGAGGGAATAAAAACTCTCTTGTGCCTTGGGATTTAAAATAACACCAAGTCAAGACTTTGGATAATCTCCTTTCTTAGCAAGTTGTCAATGTATTTATTCCGTGACCTTTGCTGGTTAGTTTTCAATAACACTTTCTGTTCTATAGACTGCATGTGTTTAATTATCACCTCATTCAACAAAAAAGGACAGTGCAAAATCAAGGATAATCTAGCATAGAAGAGCTAAGTACAATAACATGAAACTCTTCACATTCCTGAGGTTAGTAGTCAGCATTTAGAAGCTGAAGGGTGATTTTCCAAGTTTCACTGAAGGGTTTAGTTATGCATTACTTCTTCAAGAGGACTAAGGAAAAACAGAGCATTATGGTTGGAGTTTTGCAGGAAAAGGCTGGAAATGAACATAACTGGGTTCATCAGTAAAAGAATTATATCTTCCTGGCTGATTTATGTGGGCAAGGGTCATTACATGTGGGTAATATAAAGTGGCTGAAAGAAATACTAGACTGCTTGAAATTAATAATATATCGCTGAAATGAATTGTTACTATTCATCTTTACTCTTGAATTAGCAGAAAGAACATCAGTGTGAGAGGAAAGCTCTCTTCATGGAAACCTGACCTATGTGAACATCCTATTGTTCCCTTTCATACCTTGCCAATGATAAAGTGAATGTAGACCTATGGAACACAGGTACATAAAGCAGAAACAATTGAATCTCAGCAATTATCTTGGAAAGACTCAAAAACACAGGAGCCATATTCATCTTATACTGGAAACGAAGTGAATCATAACAAATTTTTCAACCAAAAGGCTCATTAAATGCAACATGAAAACAGAGTATGTTCTGAGCAAATCTCCATGAATTGTCCTGTAGCTTTACAGCTGCACTGTCATGATCTGAATTAATTTCATATGGCATGGTGATTTTCTATTGGCTGTAGGAGGGGAAAAATATGAAGCCTGCTCAGACTGATGAGCATTTTAAGACTTCTCTTTAATTCCTTTTCTCAAGAACAGCATAATCTTCTGGTTTGAAACTGCCTGCCTTGAACTTACAGGTAACATCAAGCGTCAATATCATGACATACTGATGCGGCCTCCTGCTGGTCCTGTGCTATATATTTGAAAGCAGATATAGTGAGGCTTCTAAATGTAACAAACCTATTCTTTTTCTACTCAAAGGAGCCAGGCATCATGCGTGGCCATGACATGATCCTCACCTTCAAGGAAATTACAGTGGTCTGTCTAAAATGTGGGTGCTATTTTGTCCTTCTCCATATCCTGCCTCAGTAAAGGAGAGAAAACCATCCTGCTGCATTGCTTGAAAACACAGTAGAAAACACATACCACGTTGTCACATTCTTTTCTTTGGTAACACTTGCTTTAAGATAAGAAATTAACATAATTACTTGAGCTCTGATGATGGGAAGTGAAGTATAAGAGGTATGCATTTTTACTGTTACTGTTATTATTATTGAAGTAGCAGGAAGCGCAGTGCTATAAAAACTCTTCTAAGCAGTCACTCCCTCTTACAGACCATTAAAGGTTCACTTCACACTTACATCTCTTGCTTCCAGACTGAATCCTGAATCATTAATTTTGCACTTGATGTTCCTAAAAGAAAGCTTTTTTGAAGCAAAATATTCTCCTGATGTCTGAAGGCGCCCTGAAGATGTTAATCACCAAACCATAAATTCAAGACAAAAAAACCATCTGTATCTTGAATTTATTGAGACTTGAAAGTAGCGAGATGTGAAGATTTTTATTTTCCAGCACCATGCAATGTCCAAGCTTTAGACATTGTCCTTTACTAACAGCAATCTGAGCAAGCAAAAAGATGTTATAAATAATATATGGCTCAAGGCACTATATGAAAGTGTGATAAATTAGTTTCAAGGGCAGAGAGAACCAAACCAGACCCTTCCCTCCTCCCTTGCCAAACTCTCAGTTTACAGATCAACTAGCTTTAAAGATAAAACTTATAGAGAGACTTGACAGTAAGGGCAAAAACAATCTTTGGGCTGTGCATGTAAGATACTCTGATGAAAAGTTATGTTTTCTTTTTTCATTCTCCTTACCTCTATGAACTTTTTTTTCCCTATCTTTTCCCCTTTATTTTCCTTTTTCTCTCCTATCTTGTTTCCTTTCCAGGAGATTTTTCTCTATTAGTGCTTCACCAAATCATAAAATAAATTAAAGGATCTTAAAATGTCCTTTAGTATTTTGTTTGGAAGAAACATTCATTCCCTGTATGAAGATATCCTTCCAAAAAGAATTTCTCACTTTCTTTTAAGAATATCCCAGCAATATGAAAGCAAGTGATTTTTCATTTCCAGTTTTTTGTGAAACTTCTTCTTCCTCCTTTCCTATCCTATGATAGTCCCATCCTAGGAAAGTCCTAGTGCTTGTATCCTGAGTACAAGTCGTTTCCGATTAAACACATAAAGCAAATTATGAATTTTTGTTTACTGTTAACAAATGAAGACCACCTATTTCAAATATTCTCAGGCTCAGAAATTTTGAATATCCCATGCATTATTGCCCTCTAGTGTTACTTTGGAATGTAAGTAGAAGATTCCATCTGTAAAATACATGTCAAAGAGACAGGGTCAGATCTGAATCTGAGAGGAAGTGACCATACATCCATGAAAAGAGACATTTTGTAATCCCTTGATTTCAGCTCGGTCAATTATCTAAGGTCCTTACAAAGAATCAATGTTTTGAATATTAATTTCCACACAAAGGGACTCGAGGGAGAGTAGGAATCTTTGCTTTCCACACCTCTGTACTCCAAAATGGAGTACTGAAAGTTTCTCAGGGAATTTAAAATGCTTGGTTTAGCAATGGACCAATATAAATAAAATAAATAAATAAACATATGGATCCAGATCTGCCTTTTCCATGAAAGCAGGGACAAAGTAACTACTGTCCTCCTGAGAGAAAAATCATGTATATTAGTAGACAGGCTATTGGCAGCTTGCTAGAGTGCTGAAAATTATGATCCTTTATCACTATTTATGTAACTCATTAAAACTCATCTAATAAAATACAGGGTAGTTGTAATTTCAAGTAAAAGCAATCAACAAGAATATTCAGTTTCTTTGAAAATTAAACATCTAAAATCACATTTTGGTTGGTATTTAAATGGTGCTCAGTGTTATTACCAGACAAGCATCAAATACTGCCTATTTCCTCAACTGATGGAGGTCTGGATGGAGAGTATGACATGTGGCTTAGTGGATAAATATCACCTGTGGGATGTTAAGAGTTCAAATTATGGATTTCCTGCAGCACATTCATAGAAGCATGGAATCATCCCCTCGACCTTCTTGCAAGAAGTTAGCATTCAGACAGCTTGGGATGATTTAAAATCTGATCATGAGCAAGACATTATTTTCCTAAAAGATTGCAAACGTCTCTAACATTTCATGCTCTGAAGCTCATTTTTTTAATGACGCTCATAACTAGATTTTTATGGTGAATCTTTATGATTCAGAGAAATCAAATCTCAGAGTGATTTGTGTCGCCTCTTAGCTGTAGTTATAGCTTTATAGTAATCTTAGGATGTGCACTAGTTGTTTTTTATATTTGAGGTCTGTTAAAGGATTTCTATCTGAAGCCAAATGGGTAAATTTACGGCAGTTACACATTTTCCTAGTACATCATGAGGCCAATTGTCCTCATATATGTGGCTGAAATCAGAGGCTTTCCAGAAAGGAGTTCCACTGGAGTCAGGGAAGACTTCAGAACAGCAGCAAAACTGCCTGAAGATCTACTTCATACCCCACAAAAACTGCAGCCATCACAGTTGCAAACACCTATCTCCAACAGAGGAACGCGTCAGGGTAAGCACAGCACAGAGGCACTTGGTATAGGTCCTCATATGCGTTAAACACTTTTGCAACAACATGAGAGGAGACTCCACACAACCCAACAAAACACACAAACTGTGGAAATAAGCTCTGGCTGTTCACTTTCTCTTCTGAGCAGCACAGCTGTACTGGCTGATACTAATGAAACTGCCAGCTCCCATCTCGGAACAATGAAACTGGCCATTTTGCATGAGCTACCTTCATCTATTGTCTCTGGGACACAGCTGCCTTTAGGCCATGACTGAACTTGTTACACTTCAGATTTATTGTTGAGCCAGTCACAGTAGTAGTACATGTAAGTAAGATTGCACCTTTACCTGTAATGTGAACTGGACACAAACATAGTATTTTTTTGTGGTCAGAATGCAAAGGCTGTTTAAATAGAGATGCAGTTTATTCCTTAATTTTTGTATAAGCAACCTAGACTGGAAGGTAGGCCGTTAAAATTGGTTTGAGTTCAGAAAAGCTACAGTTGTTGCTTGCACCCACTTCTCCCTATATTCTTTTTCTCATTCTGGTAAAAAATGGAGCCACGTATAGTGCTCCCTTCATACTCACTAGATCTGTTCCCTGTGTGCCGTTTTCCTTTTATATGACAAAACCAATTTCCAGGGTCTTTTTATTCTTGTTACCCTTATAGAATTCAATGGAGCTGTAGGGAGGTAGTTTGGAATATTTTTTTCTCTCTTACATTAACAATAGAGTTTTTTAACTAAGACGCCACTTCAGAAGAGGAGTAATGAAATGCACAAGTCAAGGACAGCACAGCTGTGACTTTCAGTTTGCAGGGCTGTCAGCAAGAGAAAATGTATCTTAACCTGTAAAGCGGGCAAATTTATTCTGTAAGACTTTGAGAGAAAATAAATTTGGAATTTCACAATGCTGTGTATTCAGAGTCACTTTTCAGCGTATAACCACTTTTTAAAGTTCTCGCAGTAATCAGTAGGAATCTCATAAGCATCTCAATGTGCCTTACATTCTTACCTCTGTCAAGAGTCAGCAACCAAGTTGATAACAAGACCTCTCATCTTTTATTTTGCTGGAGAGACTCTTAATCAGTTCACAGTTGCCTGGTATGTGTCTAATTTTATGCAGCAAGAAATAGATGAGCGTATCCATACTGACTTTGCAAGTTGAGAGATATTTTGCTTTGAAATTTACAAACAGATAGGATCCATGACTGGAATTACAAATGTAGATAAGCATAACACATTTAGAATTGCATTTCTTTTCTTCTAAATTGTTTCTCTGCAGCTTGTCATTTGCTTGTGTAACTATCAGCAGACTCAGGACAGGCACAGAAACACAAATGTCATGGGGCCACGTTCAGAGCAGGATGCAATCTCTGGTTTCATATATGCAAATATGTGTTCTAAGATTGTTCACATTTTAAAAGAAAGCTGTAAATGAGATATAAGGGAGAATAACAAGAAACAAGAAAAGTTCAGTTTTAAATGCATTCCTACCACTATGTCTGGAAAATATCCAGTGCATTCTGTAGAGTTTAAATTTGTACCAAGAAGAAAATTTGGCCCTGGAAATGGCACAGACTACATCGTATAGTTCTAGCCAGGAACAGGATGTGCTAGAAGCAGAATTGGGTCTGTGTGGTTTAAGACCATAGTTTCTGCCTCGAGTCCCATAAAGCAAATTGACAGAGAAAAGCCTATTTTAAGCATCATTCTTTAGTTCAGGAGCTAATGTCAAGGTTGTTGAAGGCGTTGCGGCACATTGTGGCATTGTGCTCACCTTCATGCAGATGCTTAGCACACACCACTGGCTTCAAACTTAAACAGGAGAAGTTCAGGTTAGGTATAAGAAAGAAGTTCTTTACTGTGAGGGTGGTAAGGCACTGGCACAGATTGCCCAGAGAAGTGGTAAATGCTCTGTCACTGGAAGTGTTCAAGGCCACGCTGAACAGAGCCTTGGGTGACATGATCTAATGTGTTGTGTCCCTGCCCATGGCAGGGGGTTGGAACTAGATGATATAAGGTCCTTTCCAACCCTAAACATTCTAAGGATTCTAGATTATATGATTGTACTGCATTTTAATGGAAACAGCTTTATTCAAGGCAAGTGTTAAGTGGTAGCTCATACAGGGTTTTGAAGATCCAAGTAGCTTATACTGTATTGGTTTTGGTACCTGGGATCAAGTTCCTCTTCATGTTTTCAGAGTCATAATCTATTATTCCTGTCTGTAAGGTCTAAGCACAAATGGGAACTGGTCTTCACGTGCCTAGATTCCTTCTAACTGGAAAGCAAGAGAAAGTTCAACATGTAGGACTGTACCTCTTTTAGTAGAGTTCGAATTCAGATCCTCTGTGGTACATGGCGTTCAGCTGGCATGAGGTGCAACAGATGATAGGTGCTTAAGCTTATTTAGGATCTGGACCTCAAATGTTGGCACTAATTAGTTTCTTAAATCACAGCTGAATGGAAGTGCAGAATGAAAATACATTTTACGTTCAACATAGTCCTTTCCAAGTCAGGATGAGATGTTTGCCAAGCACAGAAAATAATCTTGACCATGCTGTACTTGCACTATACCTGTTCTGTAGCTATGCAGGGAACTCACAGTTCTGGCATCTCTCCTGGCCTCTGCAGCATGTTGACTTTCAGCTTCAACCTGTTTAGTAGTAAAAGATCCTTCCTTGGTAGTGGCTACAAATACTGGAATTCCCACTGTGAGAATAATATTAGATATTCAGATATTCCCCTTAAAAGCATTAGTTGAAAACCACTGTAAGAAATTCTGCTCTTTTTTCTCTTGTGAAGAAAAGCAAAGCCATAAAAACTTAGGAAACAAAATCTGTCTTTGACTTTACCCTTGACTGGATTGGGCATATGCATGTATGGAACTAGAATCTTGTTAGTCAGCAGCTGAATGTGTTTTCAAGTTTAATATGGTGTTCAACATATTCAATTACAATACTAGAGATTAATCACATGAATGACAAGCTCTTAGAGATCTTGAAGCCATATTCTGCTTGTACTTGCTACTTTTCTCTCTACCTATTACAGTGCACTTGGGTATCTGCTAGTCTTGGCAAATTCAAGTTGACATTGTCTTAGAGAGGTAAGACCACAGCTGCATGCCTTAACTGTAATTACCAGAGAACTTGAACTGGGCCATCTGTGGGAAATGAAGTCATTCTCTGGGTCCAGTATAAAAAGGATCTGATATGTACTGTTCTCATTGACTGTTATTATGATGGAGGGGAAAGTCTTTAGGCAAAATCACTATTGGAAATTCCTGAAAGAATTTCAAAGATGTATGTTGTGATTCTCAGTTACATTTCTGTAGTGGTCAGGTTGAACAGAGTTGTGCCTTTGTTCTTGAACTCTGAGTTTAGAATATAGGAAATAGGCTTGTCTTTCTAAGAGGCTGTAAGTATAGGCTTTGTAGCTATAGTTGACTTGATATGTTCTTGACTTGCTGACTTTGCTTTATCCTCTTAACAGAATAAATGATCTCGTGTAATAACAAACTTGACAGATCTTCATAATTGATCACTACTGCTGACATATGAAGGGCACAGGATGCAAACAGAATGTAGTGTAAGTATTGTGCAATGCAAGTATTGATTCTTTTAATAGCAGTACTGCTTTTCTCTCCAAATGCCCACCTCAGCAATAAGAAATTCTGAGAAAAAATAGAAGTGGGAAGTAAAATTAGACTTAAATAAAAAAAATGTGTAACTGATAACTTAATGAGAGCCTTCCAAGTAGTCTGTCATTGCCTAAGGGTTAAGTTTTACATGAAGCCCTTAACTGTACCGATAGATTCCTTTTGGATTACTGTAGGCTAAAACAAGTGTAAGTGGGGGAGGAATAATAAATCAACTCTGCTTGTAATAGGCACAAGTTAGTAGTGTTCAAAACCCCTTTACGTAATTGGAATGATTTACAGATCAACAATTGGTACAGGCTAAGAGGTGCTGTGGGTAATTGGTAGAGTGGTGTGGGGCAGGCTGCTTACACCTCTTACAGCAAAACTATAATCTAACAAGCTGTGCTTTCAAAGCCTCATGTCCCTGATAAACAAGGAATGGCAAGACTTATTAAAGTGTAGACCAATCATTCTTATACCCTGATACTGGAAGAGATAGGTGTCAGGTTCTGTTACTGCTGAAGTTTTCACAGCATCCAAGTGATCTCTTCAGAGGTGTGTGAGAAGGCACATTGGCACATAAAAAGTGCACACCTATTCCCAAACCTGCAAAACCACTGCAGGACCCCTTTAACCTCTTCTTTCATCTTCTCTTACACATCACTGTTGCCTCACAGTCTGCTCCCACTGAGCATGCTGCAGTTGTCCAACAAATTTCACATTCAGATGGTTGAGTCACATTACACTCCACAGGGTCATATAAATGTTCTGAAACTGACAGTTGTGATTACAAGTTAGTTGGGTAAGGAGAGGACCCCTGGGCACAAATCTCTGATGTACCTGAAAATTTTTTTGGCAGCAGTGACTAAATCTATCCCAAGCTTACAAGGTCAGTTTGCAGCTCAGTTACCATCCATATTTATCTGCCTCACACATTGAAAGTTTAGTATGACAGTGATAGATCTCTGGGAAATACCCCAAGTAGATTGTTTCCATGGATAGCCTGTAATTCTCATTCTCTTGAAATAATCTTCAGGATATTTTATTTGCCAAATGATGCCATCTTATGTCAAGTTCTAAAAAACACCCTAAACAAAAACAAAACCAAAAACAAACCACAAAACACAGTATGTTCTTATAGTAATCACGTTCACCTTGATTTCAAATCTCAGTGGCTTGTCACTTGGTAAATCTTGGTCACCTAGTGTAGATATTGTTCTGTTAAACAATAAAGGGAAATAAAGGGAAATGGTTGTCAGCTAGAAGGAACAAAAAAAAAACAGTGTAAGAAAGATCATCAAGTAACTTAAATTTCTTATGTTAGTTGTGATTTCTCATATGAATAAAAAACCCACAGAAGACAAGGACAATCCTGTTGACATACAGACTATTTTCTCCTAAGTGCTTCCAGTTTCTGGAGATCTGTCATTAGGAGTTCCTGCTGAGAACTACTTATTTAACTACTGTAATAGTATGACAAAACACTGGGTAACTGCAGTTATACAAGGAATCGTTCCTACATATATCATGTAAATTTTAGAAGCAATACTAATTTCAGAAGCACTGAAATTGTTTTTAAAGTATTCAACAAGTTTAAAAGTAGTTAGAATGATATTTGGGAAGTTTTCAGCTGAGTCTCTTGAGAGAACCACGTCCCTTGGGCCATGATCAAGGCAGTACTTGGCCTTGTGTGATATAAGGACATGCCTGAAATGGAAGAGGGTTTTAACTAGGATTTTTTTAATTCACTAAATGAAATGGCTAATTCTTTTCAACTCTCAACACAATTCACTTCTAGATGGTTAAATATTGGGAAAAATAAGAATCATTGTTCTGAAGTAGCTGTTTAACTTTGAGACAATACAGCTGATATTTTTGTCTGATTTTTTTTATGGGAACTAAAGCATGTAAAAGCAAGGAAGGTTGCTCAATGACTTGGAGAAACTGGTATTTTTCATGGTAGACTGTAAAATAAGCACTGAAAAGAAGAGAAAATAACTTCCTCTAGCTCTGTCTTATATGTGTTCCTTAAGTTGTGAAATACCTGTGTAACACAAGGGCTCAGGACATTCAGTATTCAAACACTGTCACTGCAGCTAACTGCACCAAGGGCCTAATATAATGCATGCTGAAGTCGACAGGAGTCATTCCATCACCTAAAATGAATGTTGGATCAGATTCAACACAACACAGAAATGCAAACTCTGCAGCCCTTGCTCTCAGAGGAGCTCCCCACTATGTCAGCTGAAGTAAACTCTCCATTAGAGTTGGTATTGTCATCTGTGATACTGAACACATAAACAATTCTGCAAAATAAGCAATATGCCAGGAGGTAGTGATAGGCAGTAGATACAGGTTATTCCATCTCTTCAGAAGTTCCATCTCTGTGCTGTGCACATGCTATGATGTGTGTTATGCAGAGTTTCTGCTCAGCAGAATTAGTCTTTTCTGTACTTAATTTTGATTATTTAACAAAAAGACTGTATTTTATAGTTACACAACAAAAAGTGTTCCTTAAGGTAGGAAACAACATGCAGGGAGATGAAAATGCAGAGGGTTTTCACGAACTTATACTCATCTATCTCTCTTGTGATCCAGATCAAAGTTGCTGTAGCTTCTTCCATCATTATTCAATTGCTAAAATAGCAATAACAAATAGGCGTCAGAAAATGATACCACTGGCCTGCTTAGTTCCGATAAAACAGTAACTCTT
>JANHGB010033581.1:0-16118 GCA_026283785.1 Coracopsis vasa
GGCCAGGTTGGACAGAGCCTTGGGTGACATGGTTTAGTGTGAGATGTCCCTGCCCATGGCAGGGGGGTTGGAACTAGGTGATCTTAAGGTCCTTTCCAATCCTAACTATTCTATAGTTCTATGATATTTCATCTCCATTCTCAGATATGCTGCATAATTCTTTTGCCTGTTTATGTAAATAAATGATATATCAGAGCCTTCAAGTTTAATTTTCTTAAAGTTTTTTAGACATGCTAAAGGACGTGATCCAAGAAACTAGAATGTAATTATTATGCATCTCCTGTATGACCTGTCAGAAGTTTGCTATCTCTTATAAAGCCATTCCAGCATACACATATTGTCAGTTTGATAGAAGAAACACTTTCGTAGGTTCTTTTAGACTGACACATTTAAAATGACAACAATTCCTAGTTTTAAAACCTGTTGTTATTAGGTCTCTGTTGCTATTTATGTTAGAAATATGTGCATGTATGTCAAAACAGTGCATCAACTTTGCTGATTGGCTGCACCTAGATTGTGTTGTCAAGGTAACGGAACAATTGCTTTTAATCTTTTTAAATTGTCTTATTTGTTTGTTTCACATTGCAAATTTCATATTTAATTTTCAAAAAGTAGACATGAATTATTATTTAAAAAATATTTTTTAGACTACTGGTGCATTCTGCATGTTTTATGAAATGTGCACAGACATACACATAAAAAGAGTAAATAATTAAATGATTTATTTGAGAAAAATATTTATTACTGTGTTACTGGATACTCAACCAGCTTTTCAGTGTGGTATGTTTGGTATTTATTGGTTACCTCTGAAGCAGTACATAGTGGTTTCATCTCCTTCACAATTTGGTTATCTTTTTAATGTAGGACCTACGTCTTTTGGTTTTTGTAATGTCAACTGCATTGCTGTCACTATCAAAATATGAGTAATTATTGTGTTGCATTATTTTCATATTTTGACTTGGAAAGATACCTCTCCACTCAACTGAAAGAAGTTTCACTATTTTTGTAATTTATTTTTGATTTAGAGATTCTAAATCTCCAACATATACTGGCCACTATTTTTATCATAAGCATTTCCTGCTCATGTCTGGGGATGAATCTTGATTCTTCAGTATGTAACTCCCATAGGAATTATCAAAGTTTGCTATTTCCTTTCCTTTTCATTATGAAACAAACCTAGTGGGGTCAGGCTAAATCTGGAGATCACCAGTAAAGCTTCATCTGTTCAAATGAAGCCATCAGTTCAGGCTTAAGTGGGCCTGGGCAAGAGATGATTTCCCCACACACATTTTTCTAAAGTAATTGTCATACTATGAGAGTGTTAAATAAAACACAGACAAATGTATAACTTTGGAGCAAGCTTTTCAGGTAGCTTTGTTGGGTTTTTGTTTGTTTGTTTGGGTTTTTTTTTCTAGGAATGGGAAAATCACATTGAATCCTTCCCCTAGAAATTTGCCTAATGTGTTAGTAAATCAAAAGTTGATGTATGAAGATTATTGTCCCAAGCTTTGCTGATGGTTTGTCAAAGAAATTACTGTATCCGTCAGAGGGTAGGAGTGGCTATATATCCAGGCATAATTCCAGCAAAATGGTACATCAGGTCTGTCAGCTGATTACATCAAAGAGTTTATGAGAACAGTGCGTGTGTTCTGGTTAAGTATGTATCATCGTGCTTATTAGTACACATTCCAATCATCTTCAGGTTCTTTTTAGTAGATGGCAAAAGAAGATCACAGAGATTTTATACCTGTAGGCTATTTTTAATTGATGGCAAAAGAAGATCAGAGAGATCTTGCACCTGCACAAGGTTTCATTGTCCTTTGCCATATTATACTGAAATGTTCTGTAACTGTAACCTCAATAACTTAATAAATACTACACACAAAGTCTAAAAGAGCATATGTTCCAAGAAATTTTATTACTAAAGTAAAGAAAGCATATTGTTGATATGACTACAATGGAGAGATTTATGTTGGGAAAGATCAACAAGTGCAAATACCAACTCCCCAGGTTCTACCTGCAGAATGAGAACAAACATATTTTATCAAAAAGGAAGAAATGCACTTAGAACTCTCTTGGCCAGTTCTTCAGGAATCAGTTTTCACAAGAACCCTGGTTTGTGTTCCCAACCCACTCTTTGATGTTATCTAACCATTGTATCAACTGTTTTCCTGTTACATTATTTTGAAATGCTTTCCAAGGGTTTGTATAAATGTAAATAGCTAGGCATTTTCTGAGATCAATTTACTCCTAAAATACTTTAAACAATAGTATTGATTTTAATGAATAAACTGCACTGTATTAGCACTTCCAAATAATAAGATTTAAAAAGTGGCATGTGAAAATAATGAAGTTCTGTAATAATTGATTTTACAAATAGTATCACCTGCCTGAAAACTATGGTAATATTAGAGACTATAGCTGTGGGATGGAGCATTATTTCATATTAATAAGATGCTATGCTCAATGAGCAGCTGTAAATAGAAAGAAATACCATATAGATTCTTTCAAAGTGTGGTGAAACTTCATAACAAAATCTATATCCAGTGACAGTCACAGAAATATATTGAGTTGAATATAGGCTTGAACAGAAGCATAACACATTCTCAGGGGAATTCTTGGCAAAGCAAGAACTCATGGGCCATATCCTGTCAAGGAAAGAGAAAAAGAGGTGTCTGTACAAAGAATATGCCAAGACCTTCTTGAGTAACTTGAAGGTTATTTCACAGTCTGAAAGTAAGTTTTAGACAGTTTGGTGCTCACGCAATTTGATGCCAAGGGGCAGGTGCTATATCCACCTAAGACTGTGAAGTATTTGTGTGCTATTAATCCTGGCCATAAACCAAAAAGTGGCTCAGGTAGAATATAGCTCTATTCCCACATCAGTGAATGTAACGAGTATGGAAAATGATACAAACCTATCCCTTTCATGTTATATTATTAATCTGAACTGGCACAACATGAGTCCACTTTTACAACAAAGATTGGACAGAGAATGGGAAAGGAACACATGTTGACTATTCTCACAACAAATCTAAATAATCTAATCTGGTGTGTGGTCCTTCTCAGAAGTTTGTCCAAGTCTGGTTACAAAATTACGGTGTAATTTTATATTTATTTATTTATTTTGTATTGTAACAAGAAGAGCTTCAGTATGCTCTCTATCTAAGAAAAGGCTCAAGTTTGCAACAATTTCAGTTGCTGTTAAAGACTTCAGTCAGAAGAGCACTTAACATTTTTGGATGTCAGAAACTCTTTAATTGAAAAAAGTCACTGTTATATTCTATACTTGAGTGGTGTGGGTTTTTTCTCATCCTTTAAATGTACCAAGCACCAATCTTTAGCATACTGTGGGTTGGAAGAACCACTTCTGAACACTCTTTCAGAGTACATGTTCTGTACTTTAAAAAGCAGCTGATTCCACCCCCTTGCTGTTTGGCTTTTCACACTGAATAGAATGCAATATTCATGAGTGAGACCAGATCAACAGCCTCCAAGAATGATGCCTTCTCCACACAGAGCAGCTGCTCAGTGGTTTCCCCATCCAAGGCTTGTGCTTCAAACCTGTTCTGAGGATATGACTTTAGGGAGTGTGGGAGCAATGGAACTGTCACGTCCCTCCAATTCCCCATGTCTCTTCTGACACTATCAGTTTGTGACAGCTGTGAGGGTGACTTTAGAGATACACTCTCCCTGTTGGGAACTGGCCTGTGAACCCTTCAATGCATGTCACAGAGGCCATTCAATGTCTGCCATATGGTGCTGCCACTTTGGCACAGTTGCATTGTGTTTAAACTGGTATCTAAACTGCTTTTGGCTGCTTTAAACTTGCTGATTGACCCTTTTGACTTGCTTACTTCATGCCTTGCTAAGAAGGTTCTTTGTGACTTGCTGACTCACCACATCCAGACCTGCTGTGTCACCTCTGTGTGCCTCTGTCTCAACTGTGTGGTGACACCATGACTCACTGAACCAATGCTTTGCGAGTTGCTAAGTTGTAGCTTGCTCAGGTGCCACTTTGCAGAGTCATGACTTGGCAGCATACTGAGTTGTGACTTTGTGACACGTCTACCACACTACCCATTGCAGCATGTCTAGCTGCCTGCTGTGGACTGTGCGCTGTCTGTCTCTCTTCAGTATGATTTTAAGACTTTGTCAAGAAACCTGAGAGGTATTTTCAGATTGATGCCAAAGTGCAAGGGGCAGACAGAAAGTACAAGTACAGACCCATTTGTTACCAAGTGCAATAGGTTGTCATTTTTTAACTTGGTATTGTTTGTTTATCACTTGCCCCGCCTCTGCGCTGTTGCTGTCTTGCTCATTTTTGTTTCTACTGGTGCTTGTATAGTTTGTTTCCAACAGTTATTCACCAGGCTGTTAAAATCAAATATTGCACTGAAAACTGACCTTGTAAAGTCTTGTCTGCTCATGGTACCACAACTGTGGTGGGCTGGACCAGGACTATTGCTTCCCGCACCCAGGACTCATCTTGCCATGTTTTCTTATGCCACCTAGCAGCTACTTGCTCACCTCCCTCACATACTACTGCTGAAGGAGTCGGTCTTTTACTTACCTTTAGAAAACGTGCCCATCTTTCGCATGAAGTGCAGTTCCCTGAGCAAGCAGTGGAAGGTGATGGAAGCTGTTGGAAATCTGCTGTGAAAACATGAGCTACTATAGGACACATCCTGTGGCCTGTTTACAAAGGGATAAATGCCTTTAATTTTTTTTTCTGTAGAGTCACTATGGAGCATAATGTCTCACATTTCATACAGTACTGATATTGCAGTCATCCATGCACTCCCCAAGGCAATGACCTTCAAAAAACTAGCTGCTCTAACCAGTCCAGCCTGGCCATGCAAAAGCAAAATTCTCTTTCTGTGTTCTAGCAATGCAAAGGTTAAAGGACTCCCTAGAGTTAGCGTGCTGAAAAGCAAGGTAAAGTAGCAAAGCACCAGCATGGCTTTTGTGGTTTATAATATGTCAATTTGTACAGTAAATAGGGTCTGTGTTTACTGCTTCCCTGCAGCGATGACTATTAATAATAAAAGGCCTTGAAAGGAACTGAACTTTCATGATAAAATACTTCTGACAGCAATCTTCTCAGCACAACAACTGTTGTCCCCAGAGACTCATTCAACATTCATTTAAATCATGGAGAAAGATGACCAGCTTGGAAGATGTTTTTTCTGGAGTGCAGAGGGGCACTTTGATCCTAGCTCAGATAACAGCTGCTCTACCTGGGCGGATTTTCGGGTAGATGTATCCTTCGGCCCAGGTAAGCCTCAGGGGAGGTGTCTGGTTGACCTCAAAGCTCAGGCAAGGCACCTGATACCTGAGGGAGGGTCTTTGAATGGGCAGGAGGACCTGGCATCACATTTTATCATTCTGTCAGTCTCGCGTTTCTGGTGAGAGACAGCATACACAGGAAGGGAACTCCTGAAGGGATTCAAGTCGCACCTTGAATTTACCTTTTTTTTTTCCCCATTGTAAAATAAAAAGGAGGCAGAAAGCCAAAATACTTTGATTAGATTTTGTCTGTACTATTGTGTTTTCTCACTGCCCCTGGAGAGTACAAAGCACTTCATTTGAAATCCATGACCCTGATTTCCTGAAGCTGGAGCAAAAAGCAAATACCTGATACTTGATAAACTTCTCAGAGGAAAATGAAACAGTTCATGTCATGCCTGTAAGAGCTACAGTGATGGTTATTATTGATATCTCTACAGTGAACAGACATTATTAGTTACTACAAATGTGCCAAATTATTTAGTACTTATGTAGGCAAAAATCCAACTGAAGTTAATTTTAGTTTTGTTTGGGTATGATCTGATAAAAATTACTGTATTTTCTTTTTGTTCTATCAGCAGGATCTATGCTGGTCCATGTAAATGAATGTGTGAGATATGTGGGATTTTTTGACTGCAGAAGTGAAAAGGTACTCATTTTTCAAAACTGATTTCACTTTAATAATTCTTTTTTCCCATGCTTGTCTTTATGATACTGAGGTAAATGCAGAGTAAGCCAGATAGAGATTTCACTAATTAACTTTTTCATTTTTTACTGCAAGGCCATTGGGAAACAGCTTCCTTAAGTATTATTCCTTCATTTATGAATTTTTTTTTCTCACCAAGGGCAATTTATTACTCTCACTCAACCTACAGTGGGAAAGGCCTCAAGATACCCCTTGATCTGGAATCTCACATTATAACCTTGATACCTTTCAGTAAGTAATAAATGAAGTAATACTTCTTTATGAAGTAATACTTCTTTATTAAGTAATACTTCTTTCAGTGATAAAGACACTTGCTGAAGCTAGTATCTTGTAAGACAAATCATCTCCTTGTATTGATTGTCTTCTGAAGAGCTTCAGAAGATTTTCAGAAGAAATAAGAAATATATAAATAAGCTGATCATAGGCTTTCTGAGCTTAATTAAAAGGGTAAAAACACTGGAAAAACAAATGGAACACGTGCTTAAAAAAAGAAGCTGAAACTGTCTCCATCAATACAGATGAGGGTAGCAAAGCTGCACCCCAAATTACTGTTGAGTTTTCAGTTTCTTGCTTTGTGACATCAAAAGGCAGAGACCTTGTACAGCACCTTTTTGCTGGTCTATGGCAGCTCTCCATGCTATTATGAGCAGGGGCAGGGAGAAATTATTTCAACTGTAGAGTTCATGAGATAAAGATAGTGGAGTATGGAGCTAGGATGGGGGCTCTGCACAGGGGTGGCTTTTGCTGTTTCTGAACAAAAACCTGCTTGTGAAGAGAACAGATGTGCACAAAGTCCAGCCCTGCAGCCAATTTTCAGTGGCTTTAACAGGAGCTTTTCTTGCATAAAGACGAGGAACAAGCCAGCTGCAGTGCACACACAAGAAGGTGTCCTGTGGCTTCCTGTGGCACTGAGATGTGGCAGAAAGTCAGGAAGGTAAAACAACCCTGCTTTGGAAAATTTCAACTGCTGAAAGAGGCTTTGGAAGAGATGTATGAGGATGAAGGATTTCTCTGGTGCTTTTGTACATAGTTTACGCAGCCAAGCTTTTAAACTGCTAACAGAATACAGAGCCTAGAAATGTTCACAGTTGCTCCAAAGTTAAGGGTTTTGTCCTGTTGAGTCATTACATTATCTGAGTTTAAACCAAAGAGTTTTCAGCTCTGAATAATTTAGGTGAAAGAGTTAGCCCTGGGCCAGGTGCTCTACTTAGGGAGATGGTGAAATAAATTATTCAGAAGAGGAGACAGGTAAAGCAGATGGGAAAGGCCGCCAAAACAAGACACCCAGAGGGCAGCTGTTTTACAGATCCCCTGTGAAGCACCTCACTTACTAGGAGGGCTGTGATAATGAGTCAAGCAGTGGTGTTGGAAATGAACTTTGCTTTGCTAATTTGTGGTGGTCACAGGGAACACAGATCCTGATGTCTAGAAGAAATCGTCAGTATGCTTAAGCTTGTGCAACCCATGCTTCAGTGTTGGCAAGTACATTTTTAGAGGATTTAGGACAGAGGTTCCTAAATAATTTGATTTTGAAAATGAATTTCAGTGAGAAGGGGAAAAATACACTCGTCAAAATATTGATTCTATTTAAACAATGAAATTTTCCAAACCACTAGTGCTATAACATCATCCAATTGCATTTTGTCTTTCCGTACATATCCAGATTTTTAATTTTGAATTAACTTGTGCAATTCTGAGTACATTTTTCAAGGCAATGTGGGATTCTTACTATTTCTGTTTATGGTCATATGTGCCAATTTTTATAGAACCCATCATTTCAACTATGATAAATAAAGCCCTTCGATATTAAAAGTGCTCAAATAGTCCTGGAACTTATGCCAAAGCACTGAAAAGTTCTAAATTAAATTGCCTTTTTTACTGACAAGTGAATATTTTACTGGCTTTTACTGTCAGTCAATGTTTGATTCTTTTGCTAATGACAGTCAATAACTTCACTGATGGCTGGCAATGTAAGAGAAGTGTCATGAATGTATACAAAGGCCAACACAATTTTTTTTTAAGGAAGATAAATAAACATATCACTGCACTTCTCATTTTCATTCCCGTAGTAGAGCACCTACTTCATGCAAATAATCAGTCTGGTTATGAGATAAATTGCATGTGCAAATAGCAAATTAGATGTGTAATTGTCCATGTTTGCATATGCAGTTACATGTTTTTGTGAATAGGATTTTGCTACTTTTCTTTCCTCTGGAGAAATTGTCTCATTAAGGATAAGCTTGTATGAAGAAGAGACTCTTTCTCTCTTTCTCCCTTTCTCTCTTTCTCTCTTTCTCTGTTCTGCTTCCCTGCCCCAAGAGTGAGTGATGAAGGGTACAAGAGAGGAAGTAAAAGGATAGTGAAGAATAGAGAAGGAAGGAGAAAGGAGATGCTGCAACAAGAGAAACAGTGAATCATGTGAAAGATTTTGCCAAAAGAAAGCACTGTGAAGAAAGAATACTGCTGTGACAAACACTGGGAATTCTCCTTCTTTAATTTGGTCAGCCTAGATGCTGGCACCCTATTAGAAAATGGCACCAAAATTGCCACATCCCCACTGTTTTCCTGGAGAATCTAGTCCACTGCAGGACCTTGGCAATTTCATTTCTGTATTTTCTGCATCAATTCTTTGTCATGTTACCCAGTCTTACTGAGTCTTGATATCCTTCCTTCTTTGTGACACCATTGTGGCTTTAGACTTCTTTCATTTGGTAGCTAACATACATTTTTGAAGTATTTACTCTTCCTTCATATCTCTGTTTTCTTGCCCCTGTTCTCCTCTTACCACCATTTTAATTAGCTTTATTTTCTGGCTCTTTCTTCTAAAAATGCAGACACTCTTGGTTTTGGCTGTCCTTAAAGAGCTGTCTGCTAGTTCTACCTCTCTCCAGAACTGCAACATCTTTTCCCTTCACAGTCCTTGACTGTGTCCTCTGCCATCATTAGCAGAGTTCTACTCTTCTAGTGTTTTCTTGGATCCTCTTTGCTCCCCCTTTTGCTGCTACCTTATTATGAAAAAACATCTTTCTGGACAAAACTCTCTCTTGCACCTTGAGACTTTTTTTTTTTCTGTTCATACTCATTTCTTCCCTTTTCCTAAGTGACATCTTTTTCTAACGTAGCGATATCCTGTAAATACTACTAAGAAACTATTTATAACTGTGTTTCTCTCCTACCCTGTCTTGTGGCTCTTGACTAGGAATAGTGTGTGAAACACCTGTTAGGCTCTGTGCAGTAATGTGGAGATGCATGTAGGCAGGCAGGCAGAACAGGTAATTTAATTCAAGGTACATGTGTGTTTGCATCATGTTCATGGTACACATGCTTGCATTACACACCTCGTCTTTTTTAGTCATGACTCTCCCTTTTACATCTTCATAGAATCACAGAATGATTTGGGTTGGAAGGGTCACTTGAACACTGCCAGGGATGGGGCAGCCACAGCTTCTCTGAGCAACCTGTTCCAGTGCCTCATTACTCTCACAGTGAAGAATTTTTTCCTAACATCTGATCTAAATCTCCCCTTTTTCAGTTTAAAGCCATTCCCCATTGTCCTATCCCTAAATACCCTTCTAAAAAATCCCTCTCCATCTTTCTTATGGGCCTCTTTAGGTATTGGAAGGCAGCTATCAGGTCTCCCTGGAGCCGCCTTCAGAATGAACAAGCCTGGATATTCAAGTTTGCAACAATGTCAGACATTCTTGAAGGTTTTCAAACTCCAGATTAGCACATTCTAGCCAAATAAAAAGAAAGTGAGGCAATGACTGAAATGATGGAGACATTTACAATCTGGAGCATCAGGGTTGTAGAAAGGTTGTGTAATAGTATATAACTTCTATGTGGTCTGCTGAGTAGTTCTGATCTGTGCAATCTGTTGCAGCAAAAAGCCAACAAAAAGGCCATAAATACTGGCACTGAGTGAAGACACAGTATTACTGCCTGGGTAGAGCTTGACAGGTTTCAGCTCAATTCACAGCAAAGGGAAAGGAAGAAACCATGTTTTCTCAGTGCATGTTTCCATGCACAGCCTAGCAAAACAAATTCTGACTGGCCTGTTGCAAAATAAAATGTTTGCATTTCACCAAGCTATAAGGAAGGAACAGTTATATTGACAGGGGTTAATTTTGTTTGGGGAATATGTAGAAGATCAAAGATAGGAAGATAAA
Organism: Coracopsis vasa; assembly: GCA_026283785.1. NCBI lineage: Eukaryota > Metazoa > Chordata > Aves > Psittaciformes > Psittacidae > Coracopsis > Coracopsis vasa. The sequence goes on from JANHGB010033581.1 coordinate 10,162, forward strand.
GAAGGAAAGAAAAGATTACAGATGCTCACTTGGATGGATTTGTACAATGTTCTCTAAAGACAGGGCCACATCACTCTCCCACTGCCCCCCAGTTTTGGAGGGAACACGGCCAGGGAAATCCACTGGTAGAGTCAACACATACATTATGTGTGCCAAGAGACAGCTTGGTCTGTTGCCTCATAAGAATTGAAATGGAACTGGTGATTAGCTGGTTTTGAGATCTATTCCTGTTCTCAAGAGCTGTCCTTACTAATACTGTCAGAAGGAAGCTTAAAAATGTAGCCTTTCTATCATGAGGTTTTAAAGGCCAGAAAGCTCATGATTTTCAAATCACATGCCGTAGGTTGATATCACTCATGAACCGAGACACAGGTGAATGGAGGGAGAGAACAAATGTAATAAGTGAAATATTTTAGAAGGGTTTTGCTTTGATGGAAAAATACAGTGACACTTTAAATCTACTAAAATAAGACAGCAAATATGTTAGCTTTTTATATCTAAATGTATATGTGGAAGCTATTATTAACATACACCTTACTCTAATGATTCATACAGATTTTAAGCAGGATTATGAGACAAATAAAGGCATAGCCATTCTCTTAAATCATGCTATACTTGATCAAACAGTTCTGTGCAATACCCTAGCTATTTACTTACAACAAGATAAAACATGATTAGTGCACATTACCGGTGTGGTAAAATGAAAATAATCTCAAAGCACACATTACCCAAGCAAAGAGTACTGAACTGAAATAAAGCCAAGTAATAAATTTACACTCCTCAAAGAAGTTATTAAAAAAATTATGAATTTCATCAAATAATTAATGTATGTTTGTATTTGCTGATTCAACAGCCCTCTAAAAGCTGCTTATTTTTAAGCATGTAAGTTAATATTTTTCAAGCTAGGGTCTACAAATGCCTGGAAGTCCATCATCTCTTCCTAAGAGGACCAACAGAAGTAAGTAAAAAAAGTAAGTATTTTAAATTCAGTATTCTGCTGGTAAACTTACAAAAGCGGCATATCAAAAAAAAGAGTAAAGACTGTTAATTTAAGTAATCTGCCTCCTTGTCCATCCAAAAACTTAAGCATGTGAGATTATGGAATTAAAGCCCTGTATGCGAACTGTACATTCATTCAACTTGTCATCATTACACATACTAATTTTACTGTTACAATACTTATTATAGTCATTTAAATGTTGGCTGTAAACTCTTTATTCCCTATGTTAGACAGAACAAAAGCAGAAAACACCATGGAATACAAATAGATTCAACACTGAGTTGGAGATGATGGAAAACACACTGTGGATGTTCTTCCCAAGTGATATCATGACACAGCAGTTAGTGCAAATGTGCCTATTTGAAACCTTTAAAATTTTATAGGGTGGCAGCTACTTTCTGTTCTATAATTCACTGTGCCCTATGTCCTTTTCCAGTTGCTGTGTCCAACAAGCCATTTGATTAATATGAAAACTGATGAGTAGACTCAATTTATGTTGAACTCCTTTACAGCAACGACATGTGAACAGCATTGATGTGACAGGTGCCCATAACTTGCAAAGAGATGTGAAGAGCACTTTTGCTATAGCACCATTGTGTATTCTTACCTGGGTAGAGAGGTAGGGCAGAGTTAGAAAAAAAATATGAAACACAAGAAAGATGATCTAGTTGATTGGATATTAACCGGTAGTTGGAAGTCATGAGTTAAAATTAAATTTGGATAAAATTTCCTGCTGGAATTCTTCCCTGTTCTGCCACATAATTGCCATATGACCCCCAGAGAGTCACACAGATGTAGAAAATCTGAAGGTGTTCAGGCTCCTAACTTCCCATTGAAAGCAATCAGGATATAAGCATCTAAATACGTCGGTGATAAAGCCTTTAATCTTTGTGTTTCCTTCAACTCCGCTTGTATAAAATTAGGATAAGTAATGCCTCTTTGAGAATGTGATCATTTAAAAGACATGAGGTTTTAAGATATTATGGTAAAGAGGCCATAGAAGTACCTAAACCAGGTGCATTTCACCAGGCAGAACTTTCAAGCCAGCATAAAGCTTTGGCTGTTGTACTGTTTGTATTTCTCAGCAGTAGTTTTGATTTTTATTCTGCTTCTGTGAGCACTCTGGAGACTATCTTGGTGTCAGTTGTCACTACAGATATTGCTTATTTTTTGGTATCACATCTAGTTGGTGACCAGTCACTAGTGGTGTCCCTCAGGGCTCAGTATTAAGGCCAGTGTTGTTTAACATCTTCATTGATGATCTGGATGAGGGGATTGAGTGCGCCCTCCATAAATTTGCAGGTGACACCAAGCTGGGTGGGAGTGTTGATCTGCTGGAGGGTAGGAAGGCTCTGCAGAGGGATCTGGGCAGGCTGGATTGATGGGCTGTGGCCAGTGGTATGAGGTTCAACAAGACAAAGTGCTGGGTCCTGCCCCTGGGTCACAACAACCCCATGTAATACTACAGGCTTGTGGAAGAGTGGCTGGAAAGCTGCTGAGTGGAAAAGAACCTGGGGATGCTGATTGACGACTGAACATGAGCCAGCTTGAGCCCAGGCAGCCAAGAAGGCCAATGGCATCCTGGCCTGTATCAGAAACAGTGTGGCCAGCAGCTCCAGAGCAGTGATCATCCCCCCTGTACTTGGCACTGGTGAGGTCACACCTCAAATCCTGTGTTCAGTTCTGGACCCCTCACTACAGGAGAGACATTGAGATGCTGGACTGGGTCCAGAGAAGGGCAACGAAGCTCACCAAGGGCCTGAAACACAAGTCTTATGAGGAACGGCTGAGGGACCTGTGGTTTAGTCTGCAGAAAACAAGACTCAGGGGGAACCTTATTGCTCTCTACAACTGCATGAGAGGAGGTTGTAGTGACGTGAGGGTCGATCTCTTCCCCCAAGTAACAAGTGGTAGGACAAGAGGTGCCTCCTCAAGCTTCGCCAGAGGAGGTTTAGATTGGATGTTAGGAAAAATTTCTTCATCAAAAGGGTCATCAGGCACTGGAACGGGTTTCCCAGGGAAGTGGTGGAATCACCATCCCTGGAAGTGTTCAAAAACTGTGTAGATGAGGGCCTTAGTGACACGGCTTACCAGTGGCCTTGGCAGTCCTGGGGCAAAGGTTGTACTTGATGATCTTAAAGGTCTTTTCCAACCTAGTCGATTCTGTGATTCTATGATTTTGTTGCATCATGGAAATCCCTGGTACCTTAGTCAGAATCTCTCTGGAGCGGGGGGAAAAGAGGGGTGGATGGAAAGCTTAATAATCATCCAAAATATGAACCAAATTAACATTTATTTTAAACGGGAGTTTATTATAATTTTATTTTTTCCTTGAAGAGCCCTATTTCTTAGAGCACTTTTCCCAACTGCATGGCCAGAAAAGTAAATGATCGCATCTGTTTTCATTGTCCACATTTTTTGGCACAGAAATTGATTCCTGACCCCCCCCCAAAAAAACCTCAAACAAACAAAGGAAAAACCCAACTGTGCAAAATAGATTTAGATCTCTACCAGGTACTTTTGTAAACTAGTGGTAAGTCACTGTGTTCACACATTAGCTGGGCACATTAGGTTTTCATCTTGATTGTGGTTAAATGCTACTGAAATAGAAGATATTTATTGGTATGATCATTATATGCAGAGCTAAAATACTAATGCTAGTCTGTAGCCCTGATTAATAACTTTGCCAAAGGGAGAGGACAACTAGTCCAGGATTTATAACGCAAAATGCTTTATAATCTGGTTGAGAAGAAATCCTCAATTCTAAAAATAAAGTAACTGGACACAGAGTGAAATTAATAGCCAGCAGCAATAACAATACTCCCTGTAATTCAATATTTTACATTTCAAGGATGCCTATTTACAAAACAAATAGCACATCAGTTTGGCCAATTTCCTTTGATTGTGAGAAAAGGAGTACATTCAGCTGAATGGACATCCTCATCGTACACCTACTTCAAGGAAACAGTTTATCTCCAAGCTTTTGCAATTAAACTGTTTCATGTCTATAATGTGCAAAGAAGTCATTTGTATACAGTACACATTTTGGTTAAATAAAGCCACTTGGAGGCTCATGCTCTCCTTAGGTCAAAAGGCAAAACACTGCACAGAGAAGGTCAACTGAATAGGGAGACAAAGGTTATGAGAGAAGCTTCCTAACTGATTAGCAGACAAATTGCTCTGATGGTTGTCAGTCACATTTTGCTTCCTTCAATATAAACACATGTTTATTTTTAGGCTCTTTAGGCCTTGCTAGTACTAAGCAACAGGGCCAAAGTATAGCAGTTCAGAGCTCTCAGCTGCTATGGGGTCAGGTGGAAATTGTGATAACTCAGCACTTCTAGTGATTAGTCTCTAGACTGGGACAGGATGATGGCCATCCTGAAAAATAAGCCAGAAAATAAAATGGCATCTGACTTTCCAGGAAAATGCTTCTAAAAGAGTTTTAGTATTTTAGTATTAAACAATGTGGCTGATGTGGTCAGCTGCACACACAGGCACAAATTCATAGATATGCTTTTTCTAGATTTGAGTCTACCCTTACCAAAAATAGAGTAATTGATTTCTGTGGCATGACTCCTGATTTCTAGACGTTCTTTATACATGTTCATAAAATGCTCTTTAATACATATATCATATTAAAAAAAACCCCAAAAAGTAAATATCTAGATTGATATAATGTCTTTATTTCCCTTTTATGATAAATACAAAACTAAATTCTAACTCCTTACATCCTTTGTTGCTTTATTTTATAAATCTAAAGAAAAAATGGCTCACAGCAGTCTTTACAAACAAGCTGCATCTGTTTAATATTAAAGTGCAAGAAATAATAATAAAACCATTACCTTTGGAATATCCAAATAACCTGAAGAAAAATAGCATCCATCTGGCCCTTGGTATAACTGGTTTTTACATCAGTGGGATATTTCTGGGACTGCAAGATTCAACACTATCTTTAAGTAGAGTGAGTATCTAAAGATGTAGCATCCAGAAACTCGTGAGTAATCTGTATGCTTAGAAGTACAATATTGTATTACCAGATCTGCTGAGCAAATGCACAATAAAGTTAATCCTTTGGTTCTGGAAAAGCTGTAGGTATTGTAATGGCAGATGTGCTGAAACAGAAGTGTTTACGTTTGTTAGGGCTTGTGAAGCAGTAACTCTGCCAGCTCACAAGTATTTGAATTTCCTGTAAACATTTACCTAAGGGCTATCATGGAGAAGGAAAAGAGCTCAGAAGGAGTCTCTGAACCCTGTCAGCAGACTGGCAAACTTTGGTGAACTGGTTGGCATGAGCCTGCATTTTCTCATTAAACTTATTCTCAGTAAATGTAGTCATTATGGCACTAAAATGCTTTTGGTATATGGGGAACAGGATTACTAAGACAAATACCCTGTTATGTTTAATATGTTTTCCACTTCTTCCCTCTTATTATGCCATATGGAAAACTAGAAAAATGTTAGATTAAGGATTTTGTTACTGTAGACATGACTCTGGTTTGTCCAGAGCTTTGAGGTGGATCTGCCTTTTAGACCTTCTCTTACAGTGTGTTCCCCAGAGAAGACTAGGAGGCTTTAAACTCAGAAGGCCAGCTTGTGCAGAGCACAAATGAGAAGCATTACTTTCTGAAGAGAGAAAGTACAAAGCAGCTAGGTTAGAACTGAAATGAAAAATAGTCATATACTGCTCTATCTCTGACTACAAAATCCTTGCAGGCAGGTCCTTGCTTCCATAGAATCATAGTATCATAGAATAGTTAGGATTGGAAAGGACCTTAAGATCATCTAGTTCCAGCCGCCCTGCCATTGGCAGGGACACCTCACACTAAACCGTGCCACCCAAGGCTCTGTCCAACCTGGCCTTGAACACTGCCAGGGACGAAGCATTCACAACTTCCCTGGGCAACCCATTCCAGTGCCTCACCACCCTTACAGTAAAGAACTTCTTCCTTATATC
>JANHGB010033584.1:0-21989 GCA_026283785.1 Coracopsis vasa
AAAGCTGAACTGCAGAGTTCTCACAAAGATGCCTCTCCATCTTAGGATCAGCTATGAAATGGTACAACTTCATTTCTAACACACCTTTACTTTCACAGAAAATCACAGCAGGAGTCTAAGAGGGATCCAAGTAAGAAAATGCACAGACTTCATAGGAACAATACATCATCTTATGTGCCCATCAAGCTTGACTCTAGTGAACACTCTGAGACAGACCACTCTGAAGACAGTTTCTTCTGAACCTACCCTTTTCCAGAAAGAGATCACTTTCTCTCAATAAGTAATTATAGGAAGTATAAAATTAATTTTTTTCCTCTGAATACTTCCAAGAATTAGAGGATATTGAACACAAAACTTTTAATTCTTGAGAGACGGATAAATCATTTCTGAAATGTGCTCTTTACAAAACACTACCAAATGGATATAGCATTCATAAATGCTAGTTTAGGTTTCTCAAATCCATGTTTTTTAGCATACTCATAACCTCATTTTCTGAACTCTGCTTTTCCCTGTGCTGACTTGTTGTTTGAAGACTGCAATAGCTGCCTAAATGGGAGGATATGTGCATGTGAAGACAGATTGCATTGACTTAGTATGAACATGTTTTTCATCTCAGTACTGCTGTCTTCACTCACTTGCATGTTCTATTATAGCTATTGTTTTTATTGTTGCTGTTATTTCAGAAGGTAATATAGCCAGAATAGTCACTAGACTGCTAAACGCAATCCTACTATTTGGCTTTCACATAAAGAAGATTCCAGTCTCTGGACTCGAGGTGCACTAGGTCTCTCATGAAGACATTTTTTGCCCAGTCCCCTCTATGCAAGGGGAGCTGTACAGTCAACTGTTCTTGGTCCTAAAGACAGTGCTGTAATCTCTCAAGTTTCTCCAAACTGAATACATATTTTTGAGTTCTAATTTAACCACATGGGGACCATATGGCAGTTAAAGTGAGGAATACAGGCATTCCCAGTGAGGTCCTGAACATACATGCTTTACTCTAACAGTACAGAAGACTTACAGAGTGGGGCTGGGGACACACATCTAAAATGATCTTCTTAATACTTGGTTCACAAATTCTGAGAGACCTTAAGTTTTGATCAGCATCTCTGAGGGAGGCAAACCTCTGTTTTTATCCCTCCTTCAGCTGAATTTTCTGGGGTTTGTTTTTTTTTTTTTCAGCAGAATCGCTTTTCTTGTTTAAAGATCATAGTATCTAGTGCCTTTTCTGTGTTTTCTTCCTTTTACTGGGAATTTTTACTGTTTTCTTCTCTGGGAACACTTGTCAGTCATCATAATTGAGTGGTTCTGCCAGAACCTAAAACATTTTCTAGGACAGAAATTTCTTGTTCAGCTTCTTGTTCAGTTCTGTTCTTCAAAATGGAGTTCTAATCCGAGATGAAATTTGCAATCATAAATTGTGTGTAAAGCTAAAAGTAGAATACTGTTTGTCGTGGTAAAGGTTCTGATAACTATACATGCTATTGTTAGGGTCACTTTTGCTTTGGAGGGTATTTATCTGAGTGCAATAACCAAGTGGTTTACTGCATGAGGAAGGAATCAGATGGTCTTGACACCCGTTGGCTTATTCTGTGATGATCCCAGTGATATAAGAAAACCATTAAATTTACCATCAGAATGAATTATCTTCAGACCAGAACAGTATATGTCTCTTCCTACTGATCATTTCCAGCTGTTCAGTTTGATCTGTGTAATCTTTTTAATATCATAGTATGGAGATTATTTGAAGGTGCAAGACATCCCTGCCATAAGAACATTAGAATTGACGTTTATGTAACTGATTCCTGTAACCCAGTTTTTTTTTCTTGAGACTGTTATTTTGCATCTGCTTGCAGAGCAGATACATGAATATATAATTGCTTATATAAATTTACTTATTATATTTATAGACACAGATATATAATGTTAAGTGCCTTTGCAAGCTTTTGAGTGCATGGAGAGGATTCTTTCTTGCTTCAATTGTAGTTACGTGACAGAGACAGTAAGAAGAAAAATCTTTATACTTGTTGACAATCCACTGAAAAGAAATGGAATTACTAAATTGATAAATACGTGCTGTGCTTAATGTAGGCAATATCTTTCATATATTTCATCAATTATTTACTTGATAAAATGGCATTCCTTTTTATGCCTCAGCCATTTTCCATATCCTTTTCATTTTTTTTAAGTTATGATTTTGTTATAATATTTAATATTATACTAATTCTGAATGTTTCTACTACTTAATCAGGAAAGCGCAAGATGCTTTTCTGGTACATGTATGTTTGAGCGTGTATCAAGGATAACAAAACCAACGTTAATAGAGATCACTTTGTAGTATTTGTAACTCAAAATACATTTATATTTTATATTGCTGTATCTCTTCTTTTTGTATTTGCTTGTCTCTGTCTTCAAGTCACATTGCTAGCTGAAGGAATCAAATTTTACCCTTCATATTCCCAAACTGATCTTCAGTTTCCATTTTCCTAGGTTCTCTTTCAATTATCCATAATAAACAGGTAAAAACAGTTTTAAATAGAATATAGCTTATTTTTACTTGCTTGACTATCAAACATTGTCATAAGAATCTCAGATTCTTCTGAAATATGAGTAATATGAGCAGATAGCATCTACCTATTTTGTCTTTTCTATTTTACCTTTTAAATATGATTGACACTTCTTTGGCTTGGTTCCTTTAACACTTTTAAAGCTTGATGATTTTAATGTGACATACAGTTTTTGCAGACTGTAAGAGTTCCACAAAAACAGCACTGATAGCATTCAGCCTAATAAAAATCCCAAAACATGAAAGTTTTTAATTAATGAACATCATAGAAAGGACTGGTACCTGTGCTTTGTCTGTACCTAAGTATTTCCTTCTCTGTTTGTGTATTGGCACACAAAAACACCTTTGCTGTTTTTAACTAAGGTGGTCATACATCACAGTGCCAAAAATAAATGGAAATAAGCAAGTACATCCTTCTGATAATATTTACAATGCAGTCCATGTTACCTTACCTCACCTCCTGCTACATCACTCCCATTGTTCTCAGCCCATTTACTTATCTTGAATTCCGGCTACTTTCTGGTTATGTGTGCAAGAGTTTCAACGATTCTTTTATAGTTCAAGTAATCTTCATTAAATGTGAATTAATATGATATGCATAAGTAAGTGGAATATAGGATGTTAGATTGTTCTAAAGTATGAGCCTGTGTATGTTTAGGAAGACTTACACAATCTATGGTGTGAATGCCTGTTCTGAAAGTGCAGTTCTTTTTCACACAGCAATTCGATACTTCAAATATGTGTGCATGGGGAATTATGATTGCACCTTGGCTATTCCGGATGAAAGTTGGTTTAGGTGAAGTAGAAGGCTGAGAAAAGTAAATGATAAGCAGAGTGAAGTGAGAAATAGATTCAGCTTATGACAACTAAATTTATGTATCTAAATGGAGGCATCTGCGGTCAGGTAAGCAGCCTATTCAATATGGCTAATGTTACGACAGCACAATTCAGCTGGCACACCAATAGATGTCCACTTCTGAATGAGTTTAACCGCTTGCCAAGCTACACTGTCTGTAATAGAAAATTAGATTTCTATCTCATGTGTTACGTTCAGACACATAAATTTAGGTGTTATAAGCTTGAATTAAATCCCACTTTATGTGTCATACAGCTCATTACTTTGGTTTTTGGCATTTGTGCAGGTAGGCAGAGCAGGTTAGCATCCTTAACAAAAATTCATCAGGTTTCTTTGGACAGACTTTCAAAGTATTTAATAATATAGTCCTGACATTTGTTTGTATGGGTGACATTCATTGTACATTATTCCTAATGTACATTGTACGTTATTCCTAATGTACATTGTACATTTGGAAGAAGTTCTTTGCTATGAGAGCGGTGAGACACTGGAACAGGTTGTCTAGAGAAGTTGTAGCTGCCCCATCCCTGGCAGTGTTCAAGGCCAGGTTAGATGGGGCTTTAAGCAACCTGGTGTAATGGAAGATGTCCCTGCCCATGGCAGGGGTTGGAACTCGATGATCTTCAAGGTCCCTTCCAACTCAAACCGTTCTTTCATTCTACGATAAACAGTGGTTTTGTGCCAGCTGCATACTGTCATTTTTCTTTGTTTCATTTTAACCCACCTTTTCTTGTTGACTACATTGTTTTCCATGTGTCTGCACTGCCACATCCCCAGAGAATATTGTGTAAGCAGGGAGTGAGTGCTTGTGTTCCCAAAGCTTGGGACAGGGAGACCAAAGCTGTAAAACCAGCACAGAGAAGAGCTGGGTGAATCCACTCAGAGGTGTTAGTACTCACAGTCCTCCCAAGAAGGATTGCTGCCCAGCTCTCCAAAGCCAAAGTCCTCAGACCTGGAAGCCTCAACACAATGACGCATAGCTTGCTTAGACATCCAGCAGCCAGCGTGGCAAGAACCAAATACCTGCACAGAGAAACTGGGAAATGCAGAGTTTTAGCAACGCTATTTCCACAGTGCACTGAGTAACTGAAGTGAATACTGTAAGCAAACAATTTGCATCACTCTGCCTGGACATAGGACCATGCTACAGCAGAAATGCATAAAAATTTTGATCATCCATTTTTCTTCACATCTTCCTTTACGTAGCTTATCCTGAAACTAATGCATGTCCTTCTACACAAGAGATTCTTCCCATTTATTTTGAACCCTCTACTTACCTCCCCTTTTTTCTCAAGTTCCTGTTCACACTGGACAAATTCACATATTTCTGCTAAGCACAATCTCCAGAGCTTCTTTTTTCTTGCTAGCTTTCTAGACCATCTTGCCAATTTTTAGGATTGGAAAATATTACTGAATCATGGTAGCCCATTAACAGTAGCAGGTAGTGCTAATGACCCTGTGTTCAGAACTTTAAAGTGAAACTAAGAATTAAGATTGTGCTCGGGAGCAGAGAAGTCTACAGAGATGGGTGAAATTATTGCAGTTCAAGACAGAACTTTGTTTACAGTATTTCCTTGGTTGAAAGCAGCAAATCTCTTGCAAATGTGTTTATTGGGCCAATTTTCTTTTCTTGTTCAGCAGTACACATACCAGTGATTCTATTGGAGTCAGTGTTTCCTGTGCTATTTTGCCAAGCTTGTTAAGGTCTTTCTCACTAAATGTGGAAGGACTTTAGAACAAATACTAAGGCAACTTTAGCTAAATTCTCACAATAAATTTGGCTGTGATGCCAAAACAATACATTTGTTGTGGGCTAATTTGTCATCCCCACTCTCTGTCATTCCTTTCCATAGCTTCACATTAGAGAATTCTCCTGTCACAGGGGAAGCTTGTGTGAGAGCTGACTCTCCAGAGCCTATTCCAAGTCTGAAAACAGACAGGGCTGTCAAGTACAGGACAGATTCTGTGAAGTAGAGAAGACCTTAGACTGCCAAGTGGATCTTGACACAAGAGAATTTGACCCTACACATACAGGTTTCAACTCTGTTTCTGAAATAAATCTGCGTGACAGTTTTTGGGGTTTGCCTTGTTCAAACGTGCAGCTATTTGGTCCACAGGATAACACAGTTTAAGTATAGGAACAGCACTTGTTAATGTCAAAACATTGTTTATGTACAATTTAATCTCCTGTGATGGTGTATTTATTTGCTGTATACTTGCTTGAGTTATTTTCATCAAGAAATTCTGTCTATGTGTCGCTTTGGCAACATCTTTGCAGAGTTTACAACTTTGAAAAACATGTTGGCATCAGCTATGCAGTCCTTTTAAACAGCTGCTCTGCAGTCATGCTGTTTCAACATGCCACCACACATGGCTGAATTATGCAAATAGTTAATATTAAATGACTGAGATACAAGAACAATTTGTACACTCGATATAGCTGATCTGTGGAGTATAACATCCATTCATATAACTGAGTTAGTATGGGACAATTTAAAGGCAACAACATGATTCTTTTTACTTTCTATCTTGTATTAAAGGCAGCAGTGGACAGACAGAAGGTATATGGCAGGAATATTTTAAAAGGCTGAGGGGGGTTTTAACTCATTATTAATAATGCAATGAAAATAGAATGTGCACCAATGTAATTTTCTGGCAAGTACTGAGAAATAGGTAAGATATAACAAATGTTTGTCATTCAGCTATAAATATGAGTTACCACCCTATTCTGGCTGAATGATAAGATAGAATGTTAATTATATAGAATGCTAACAGACTAACAGTATTGCTTACTGAAGAAAACAGCATTTATAAAAAGTAAACAAAACCATTAATAGTTTAAAAAAAATATGTAAAATTGTCATAAAATTTACTTTGAAAGGCTTTTCTACTCACCTTGCTGTTCTAGTTCTAGAATAATTAATCCTCTAAATAATAGGACAATTACTACTAATAATAATAATAAGTGCTTTAAATTCAGTAAATTGTTTTCTAGTGATTGCATCTATTGGGAGGGGGGAGGAGAACATTAGCTACTAGGTGATGTAAGATGACAAAAGAAGATGTCCAGTTAAAGTCACAAAATATTAGGGTTTTTTTCCTTTCTCTACTGTACATTTTGAATAATCTGTTTTGTTCAGCTAAGTAGTAAAAAAAGATTACTTTTTCAATTAATCCAAATTGTTTACAAAGCAAATTGTTAGAGCATCCAAAAAAGTTTGCATTTTTGTATACTTCTGGTTTCCTTTTCCCATTTTGGAACTTTCATTTTTCACAAAATTTCTTTTCTACTCTGATCCCATTTTTGCCATAGGTCCACTTAAGGATTTTTCATTGATTTTCCTTGTCTGATCTGGATAGAAGGGCACATATATATTTCTGATAATGTATTTATAAGACTTCCATGCAAGATCTAGCACTCGAAAGTACAATTTGTCACAGTCATTCAAATCAGATTTGTAAACTCCTTTGGTCTGACAAAACAAATTAAAAAGCATTATTTTAAATCAAATGGAAGCTGAAGTTAAAAGAGATACTGGGGTCCTTATTATACTGTAAATGTTCTCTTTTACAGCCTTTAAGCAAGACAAAATTTGAGTTGTATAAATCCTATGTGCCTTTTTTATTTTCTTACTTTTACTCGTGTCCACTTAGTAATCTTATTAATTATGGCAAGTGTATGTTCGTGCTTTTTAGATTTACTCATCCACTTACACACTTAGTTTGATGCATTTAAATATATTATTAACAAATAAATATTTAATAGGTTCAAATGTAATTTTACTGAATAACTTAGCATTGTTCTTTTGTGGTTTTATAGGAACTAGCCACAATGAAACAGATTCTAATTAGTCTACGTGGTAAACACTATGAACAAAACTTACCTCAGTCTCATACTGACATAAAAAGTGTAGCTGCAAAAAACAAATCAAATCCTTCAGTAAAACAGCTGCCAGAACATGAAGAAGAAAATATATTTACACCTAAGCCAACGTTATTTGTAAGTACTATAAGTGCCATAAGCTTTTTTGATAATTCTCCTCACTTTTTAAACAGAAAAATGTGGGTTCATACTTCAAGGTGATGTATAATTAATTAATCTGAACACTTGCACCTTTTTATGGGAATGGTCAGTGTTGCGGAGATAAATTACTGATTATGATGTTATTTAGCTATTTGGTATTTCTAAATTTCGTCCTACATTTTAAGTTCACAGCAAACTAGATTTTTTTTTAAAATTCCATTATAATATTGCAATATTAAGAGTGGTTAACAAAATTTTGAAAGCCAAAGGGATCCACAGACTAAGCATACAATTTTAAATCTACACTGATCATGTATGAGTTGAGTATACGTGTGTGTGTGTGTATAGAGAGAAAGAGGAGAAGGGGGAAATAGGTGTATTTATGTATCCTTATATTCATCTATGTATGTATATTAAAGTGTATGTGTGTATATCTAAATATATATAAAAAATACATGCCCAGTGTCAATATCACTTCTGTTACTAAGCATAACTGATATTATAAAATGCTGGTTTACTCCTTTTAGAATCTAAATGCTTAATTTTAAATACTTCAAGTGGCCTGCTTCAGATTTAGTGCCCCTAGTATTTAAAAGCTTCATGAAAATGGTTTAGAAGTTTCTCATTATAACTGTGTCTGAACTGATAGATTCAAGAGAGCTAAATTGCAATGTTGAATCACAAAACAAATTATGACTCTTTCTTAACATTTCTTGAGGCTACCAGGGTAGACTGGTTGTATCCACACTGCAGTATAGCATTTATGCTCTTTTGGTCCAGATATACATCTACACTTTTTTTTTTTTCCCCTGACAGAAACTTTAAAATTCAGTGTGTTAAACAATACAAGGTTTGTATTGCAGCACATCAGATACTGTTTCTGTAATACAAAATGTGGGAAATGGTTGCTTCTCTTGGACGTGATGTCAGGGCTTTGGGGGATTTTAGGGGTTCAAAATTTGCTTGGATCGTGTTATGAGACTAAACACAGGCAAACCCAGCGTTGTCTCATGCACAATCCTTTTAGTAGTGCTAAATCATATTGCCCAAATTTTGTTTTTCATGGAGCTATTCGGTGATCCAAACCAGAGCCAAAATGTAAGCTAACAGTTAGGTTCTGTAGATGATCCAGCGTTTCAGTGTTTAATCTGTCCTGTTTTACATAGGGATATAGAAATGGAGTAGGAATCTAGAAAAAGAGAAAGAAAAAGGAAAAAAAAAAAAAGCTTTTACATTTAGAAATTCTGACCAATTTCTCTTTGAAAAATTCTTTTCAGACATTGGAGCAGGGAACCAAAAATGGGCAGATGGCAGGGTTTCTTCTTAGATGGAGAAAGAAGTCATATGTCCTGTAAAAATCCTGGCAATTTAGGTCAATTTCTAGAATTTTAAAAGCCTGCACAAATACAGAATATGTATTTTTGTAACTGAAACCTTCAAAATGAAAGATGGAGATTAAAATGTGAAGAGACTCCTCACCAGAAGGCCAGCTGAATTAAATTGTTTTCTAAACTGAATGGTTATTAAGTCTTAAGTCTTGAAGGAAAGAACAAATAGAGAGCAGACAGAAAATGGAACTAGAAAAGGACAAGTTTAGGGACAACAGACAAAAGAGATAATACTCACTAACGCAAGAGATTATACCCATCCCTGACATCAGAATAGTCGTTACCTTGTTCCATCTCCACTTCTTTAGTTTTATTTCTGTATATAAGCAAACACTGAATTTGCCACAAGAATGTCAAGCAATCCTGGCTGTGTAGCAATGGCCCATAGGATTATGAAGGCAAAGAAAAGTTGTTCACAGATAATTCTCTGCAATTAAAATACTTTCTACACTGTCATAAAACTACTGAATTCTTGTATTTTTAAGTCTTAATTTTTAAGAACTATATTTCTGCATAAAGTGTTGGTCAATTACAGTACACGTAAGATCTCTTTTTTTAAGTCTCATCCCCTTCTCAACTGGGAAAGTCAGATGCTGCTATTTCATATGAAATCTATTTATGGCACGGTTGATGTATGTTTTCATTTTGATAGATATTTTAAAACAAATCATTTCCTACTGTATAATCTGCTTTTTATAAACTAGAAATAAGGAGGTTTTAATACAGATATATAGGAATAAGAACCTTAAATATGTAATCTTGTTTACAATTTATTTGCATTTAAGCAAAGAACTCTCCTATTACTGTGAACTGCATTGGAAAGAGACTTTAGAGTAGACGGCATGTTTTTCTTCTGACTTTCTTCTGACTTTCACTGTCTCACAATTGAAACTTTCTTTATTTTACAGACAAATAAAGAGGCACCTGTATGGTACAAGAAACTGCAGAAGAAAACATCACCATAGCATTTTTCAAAAATTACTCAAAATAATCCTTTGGGGATATTTTCTTGGAAGAAAGTTATTTTCACCATAATGATGCCCTTTTTACTATAAAAGCAAACAACTGTTTTGGTTTAAACTGTTCTTTTATACCAGTTAAATGATCTTATGCTTCATAAAATACTTTTTAGATCTGTCATGTGAATAAAGTGCATGGAAATAATACATGAAATGATTTTACTAAAATGTATTTGAATTTTAAAAGATAAATAAACACTAGCATATTGTACACATTTATAATCCAGGCAGTTAAAGGACGTGTTATTTAGAGTGTTCAAATTAATGCATATTTCAGCTTTTTTATATTGTTTTTCTTGGACCCTGTGTTTCATGCCATATTCCTTGCAACTATTCTGCCTCATAAAAATTTAAAACATATACATGAGTTAACATCAGACTATATCCTGCTTTCTATGAAGGAAATTCATGTCAGGTGAAAAAAAAAAAAAATTTCTTATCAGCCTTAATTTGTATAATTTGTTATTTGATATAATTTGTTCTACCAGACAGGAAGCAATGAATACATCTTAATTACTAGCACTGATTCTTTATTGGCTAGATACACTTGCTCTGGTATAGTTGCATCAGTGTAATAATAAAATTAGGCCATGATGTGTGATTATCATGCAGTAGTGAAATGGATAACTTGGCATATTTAGTTGTATGAAAATAAGCCACATCTTCCACAAACACAGTCTACTTATTTATTCCACTCCACCATTTATTTAGACTATAGAAAATGTCTCTCATATTTTAAAGCACTTTTGTCTGCATATGGTACCTTTCTATATATAACATAAATATAGAAGATATTGTTTAAGTGACTGTACACTGAAAATATTGCTCAGATTTCATTTAAAAGGAAGCTCCTTTTTGCTTGACAGTATCTCTTCAACTGATTCCTGTGTAATACAAAGCTTAATCTTATCAAGCTTATGATTCCTAGATACACTTTTTTTCATTTTCCAAACAGCAGTTTGACACACAGCAATACCTCCTCTGCTACAAGTAAACTTCAGTTTCTTTGTTGAGGTCTTTTTTATAATTCTGAGAGCGAGGTAAAAATTCACATCACGGGTTTAAAATTAGCATTCTGTGAATGAGGGAGGCCAAGTGCATAGACAGAGGTAGTATGTTTTACTAGACTAACTGGTGTTCACTGGGAAAAAAATAGAGAAACTTTTGGGCTCACAAATCTACCTGTACAGACATTCCTGAATAAACTTTGGTTTCCTGAAGTCTAGGGTTTTATCTAACTTGCATTTTTATGTTAAGAGAATCATTAACTTCTTTTCATGTATAACAGCTCCCATATGCAGGTAGTCATTATGTAGTTTATAATAGATATTTTATATGATTCACAGTCCCTAGTTTAACTTCACAGACTATCCTGTTTGTCTGTTATCACCCAGTAACTAGTAAATTGTATTATGTAGAAGGACTGTCAGCTATTTTAGGCAAGATATTAGTTGGTATCTTAAGTATTCACAATTTGTTCACCTTTAGTATTCTTACAGACAAATTAGTGAAATATGGACTATAAGGTGAGTGGAAAATTGGCTCACACACCAAGCTCATGGAAATGTGAGCAGCAGTGCAAAGTTCAACTGGCAGCTGGATAATAGTAGCATCCCTTGGCAAGTTCATAAGCAATACCAAATTTGGAGGAGTAGTCTATGGAGTCTATGGAGAACAGGGTTTTGGAGCGACCTCAACAGGCTGGAAACCGGGTCAACAAGAACCTTATGAAGTTCAACAAGAGCAGTTGCAGTCCCACGTGTAAGGTGGAATAACCCTGTATGCCAGTACTGTCTGGAAAGCAGCTTGGCAGAAACAGACCTCAAGATCCTAGTGAACAATAAATTGAACATGAGTCAGCAATGTGCCAGCCAGCTGCATCCTGGGTGGTATCAATGACAGGATAGCCAGCAGATGGAGGGAAGTGACCCTTCCCTCCTATCTGGTGCACAGGAGACAACATCTGGAGTGCTGCATGCAGTTTTGGGCTTGTTTAAGACGGACTGACATATTGAAATGAGTCCACCAGAGAGCCACCAAACTGATCATGGGCTGGAGCACCTGATGCAGAAGGAGAGGCTGAAAGAACTGGCCTTATTCAGCCTTAAGAAGAGAGGGCATGGGGGGGAATATATTGCAGTCTCCAACTACCTAATGGGATGGTAGAGAGACAGCAGTGCCAGACTCTTCTCAGAGATGCAGAGCAATAGAGTAATAATAGGCAGTGGACACAAACTAGAGCACCAGAAAACTCAGCTATTATGAAAAATGGTTTTACTGTGAGGGTGATCAAACACCAAGACAGATTGCCCAGGGAAGTGGTGGAATCTTCATCCTTGGAGATACTCAGACTGGACAGAGTCCTGCACAACCTGCTATAATTGGACCTGATTTTGACACCGACCAGAAGACTGGGTTTCAGAATTCCTGTCCAACCCAAAATCACTGTCTAGTGATATTTCTAAATATAAGGATATAAGATACTGACATTAATTTACTTCTTAACATTCAAAAGACACAAAGTGTTTCATTCTTCCATGGAAATACAATACACAAGAACATTTTGATGCTTCCAGAACAAATTGTGCATTGTCAGTTTCTGGGTCCTCCAGACAGCCTGATTTTGTAGGATGGCAGACAGAAAATTGGGCTGATTTATGTGAAATTTTATTGACATATAAACCGCTCTTCAGATTGCAAAATAGTTGGGTTTTTTTTTTTAATCACTAGCAAAGTCCATGGGTACGTTGTCAAAAACAGAAGTCACTTGTTAGCATATACTTATAACACATAATGCTGTTGGTAAATTCTTGTAATCCACACGGTTCTTGTGTAAATCTCAGTATGGTTTAGGGGATTTTTTTCCCAGTTGAAGACTTTGTATTTTTCCTGTGACTCCTCACTTCATTACTTATGTAGGAGGGCACCTTCTAAGCTTTTCATGCTAAAGCAGAACGTCACTTAAATATAACTATTCAAATGTGAAAAGCCCTACAGCAAAAATTAATTAATCTTTTTTGTCTTTAAGTAATGAAAAGGTTCAGTTGTATTACCTGTCCAGCATTTTTACTGATGTCCTTTCCCGCAAACATAGTTGTCAAATGAATTATTCCAGAGTTCTTCTTCACGGTCTTTGCAGTCTCCCATTGTAGTAGGTCTTGTGTCAATGATGTGTGAGTCAAAAATAATGAAGTAAAGAGAAATTTCTAAGGGTAGTCATGCATGTAAGCAACTTGTGACTGAAGTGCTCAACCCACATAATCATCCTCAGTTCCTCGTTTTCAAACCAAAGGGAGCAAACAGAGAAAAACAAACCTCTATCCACTATTACATGTCTTAGTACATTAAATTGGTGTTACTTAAGCGGCAAGTTTCGTAAGTATGGGGATTGAACAGGAAAGAAGGAAGGTCAGCTGATTTAGAGCAGGTTACGATGTTTTCCCTGTTTTTAACAGGGTAATTGCTTTCTCACCTTTCTGTCTCATGCTAGAAACAAAGAAGCTCTAACACATCAAGGAAACCTTTTGTCTGAGGAAAATTAAAAACATTAAATGGCTATTTTTTTAAATAAGGACCTAAACTTTGAAAGCTCGTTGCTGAATCCTGTGGTCATACTTCACTGGCATTGTAGTTTCTAAATATTTTCTGTAAAATAAATATGTCATTGGGATTTGTATTCTTCCTCCTCTTCAAGACTTTCTGTACAAAACTAATGAAACCTTGTAAAAGAGGAACAAGTGTAAATTCACATATTAGTTGACTATTTGTCAGTATCTCTGGGATACAATTTCCTACCTCTTGTACTTTAGCTGTTATTTTCTGTTTCAGTTATCCTTTTGTATGATATCCAGTTCCTACAAAATGTGGTATTTAGTTCCTACAAAAAGGAACACTTAACTCTACTAAACCTCTGACATCTGCAAAATGGTCAGGTAGAATTATTTTGCTCCTGGTAGGCATTCATCAACTTCAATGTCTTTGGAAGACATGACTCAGAGAACACGACTTTCTAGAAACAAATTATTACCTTTTGAAGAAGTAAATATGTTATTATATATATATGTGTCTCAATCAATTGTCAACCTGTTGTACATTTACATGAAAACAGATTTATATACAACAGTTTGAGCCTGTAACAGCCTGTCATCTTTCAGGGTTGCACTCATTAGGGAGGTCTACTGAGGAAAGAATTTATCTCTCTCTTAACATTACATTTGATAGAACACATGCCAGAATTGTTACTGAGTCAAATAAATGTATGCCTGATATTTTCCTATACAAAAGAATACAAAGAATCTGTATTCATTATTGAGCTTTGAAAATGAAACAAGTACCTCTTACCTCTAGAAGATCAAGTTTTGCTTAGTGTCTTTGGGCAATATTATCCCCTTCTTAAATTCCTAGGATTGATTGGGAACTCTTGACCTTTAAAATGCATACTTCTGCAGCTTAATTAAGGCAGTTACACTTAAGGGTACTCCAGACTGAAGCTGGGCAGCAGTCAGCAGCCATACAAGGTGCCAGCTCTTGGGGGATGGCATCAGTAGTGGAAATGGACAGCAGCTGGGAATTATGGAAGAGTGAGTGGCAGGTACTGCAGAAGTGTTTAGTAGTAGGAGAAGCAGGTACCGCTCTTCATGGATATTAGACCCTCTGCAGCTCTTTAAGCCCTCTGCTGACAGCACAAGAACCACAAGCTTTGTTCACAGAGTTCATTTTGCAGAGTTCCCTGGTTTTCTTTCCTCACTAATGAAGTTTTTCATAACAGTAAATTCCTGTATTTTTCTTTACTTCTTTTTGAGTGCATGAAAAAGAAACTCCTTTTTTTCAGGACATTGGAGCTGGGTTAAAAAAAAAAAAAATGGTGAATTTAATCAGCTTACCCTTTAAAGGATAAAGGGGACAAAAAAACCCTGCAAATTTCATCCCCATGGAAGCAGAAAATGGCAGAAGTATTAAAAGCAAAAAGTTAGGATTGATCATGGAAATAGCTTTTACTCAGAAACTTACATGTTTTCATAGACTGCATGCCATTTTTGAAGATACTACAGAAATAACCACTGTCAAAGAGAATGCTGCTTTGATTGGAGCAATAGAATCAACTTTGTTTGACCACAAATAATTGAAGTCTTTGTGTTAATGCTTCTTTTAAGGAGTAGTGGATCAGTAAATGTAACTTAATTGCAGGAAAAGTCTTATGGATGGAATTTATGACTGTATTTTAATGAAAGTCTTTTCATTTTTCCTTTTGGTTCAGTAGAAAAAGGATTACTTAGATTGTTCAGTGTTGCAGCTGAAATTGTTAGCAATCCCCAGTGCTCCTTTTTATCATGAATTTTGGAGACATATATTGCAGCCTGCAAGACTTTCTCTTTTGCTTTCTTATTCAGTTCTTTAGAAGAACTTGTTTCTTTCTGCATTATTATTAGGTACAGACTGGTAATGTACTTGATTTCTACAAGAGAGTTGTCATCTAGAAAGTATATGTGGATTTTAAACATAGGATTTTTACCTAAGTAAGTGCAGTGGTCATTTCTAAAAGAAAGAGTTAGAAATATTCCCACTGAGTTCTCTCTGAGATCTTGAGAGGGTTGTTTCTGTGCCCAGGCTTTCCTGAGTTCCCCATTGCTGGTATAGTGCCATACATTCAGGAGACTTGTCACTCCATGTTTCACAGGCCTACGGTTTTCAGGCACACAGCTCCCAGTGCCAGTGGAACTGTGTAAACAGAGATTCACACATTGTCATCCGGAGGTACGTGTAAGATGTTCACACAGAAATTAATACCACTCATCTCCTTTGTGATACTGTGTAAGCAAGGAAAAAATACAGTATTTTGGTGCAGCCTATTCACTAGTCCCTTTTCCTTCTTAGGAGTTAAATTATTTTAGCATTTGAATGGAATTCTGGTGAGTCTTTGTTCTTGGGCATCAAAAAGGAAACATGCTGCAAGTCCTGCAAGGATGGCAAAGTCCATTTTTTTTTTTCAGATACTTCATCAGAGATTTTCCGTGTTAGTTCTCAGGTACCAACCAGACAATTCCTAAGACATCATTAGGCACCACTTCTTAGACATTAATCTTTATTTTACTAACTTAATACTTAGATACTAAGTCCCCAAAATCCACTCAGTATTTATGAGTAAAGGAGTACGTGCCTGAAAGTAGCAATGAGCAGTAAATGGACTAACATGTCAATGACTTGAGTCTTACTGAATTAGCAAATTCCTTGTCATTTTGTGTCATTTCTTTCATTATTGCAGTAATTAACTTTGCAAATTGCATTTGTTCTATTCAGTGGGTAATAGAGAACAATAACAATGTTTACCAACAGCAGGAGGGAGCTTACCTTTCTTTCTCAACCCTGTAAAATCTCTGCAGGCTAATCTCAGTGCACAGCTAGGGTATCCCCTACACAATGGAGACAGTCTGAAACCTCCTTTAGGAAAACCTGTGTGATCCGATTAGGTCTGTTGTTAATGAAAACCAAATACCCAATCCTATGAAATATAGTGGTTTTTCGTTCTGACGTGCCTTTCCAAATCTGTACAGGCTGAAAACTTTGTCATATGGTTTTACACCATGATAGTAATTCTGAGATAGCTGAATGACTTAAAAGCAAGTACAGAGTATTTTCAATCCATTAAACTCTGTGAAATTACAAAGAAACAAACTATGTAAAGTTCTTAAGTTTCCAGCTGCAGTAACGTCAAGAATCTTTGATAATTCACTGTTATTCAAGTTGTAAACTGAAATACGTAAATACATATATATTTTTAATATAAATGTAAGTTAAATTCTTTGGGTTTAATAATACAAAGCAAAATATTTTTCATAGAATCATAGGATGGTTTGGGTTGGAAAGGACTTTAAAGATCATCTAGTTCCAACCCCCATGGCATGGGCAGGGACAACTTTCTGTGAACATCTGTTCATTTTCTGTTTAACTTGGTTTTGGTCATGAATGAAATGCCAGTAAAGTATCTTGAAATTGCTTCTATTTAAAAATACAAAGGACAGTGTATTGTATAATCTTCATGAGCTTGTCTGATCTAGTGTCCTGTCTCCAATAATTGTCAGGTTCATCACAGGAAGGTGCAAACTCCCCGTGAGCCAACAGTGGACAGCACCACATTTACTGATTTGAATGATAGCCCTTAGCTTTCATAAAAATATACAGATCTTTAATATGCAAGCTTTCAGATTCACTGGATGTTTCTGGGAACAGGAATACCTGATCCACCTTCTCTGCTATGTTTTTGTTATTTCTTCATGTAAAAGATTTTCTGTGCTCTTTACTGCTATCACTTCCAATTTCTGAAAACATAAAGATGTAACTGTAAGGTTCTTAACACTCTGCTTCAGTGCCACTCAGCTGTGGAGGTACAAAACATACAGCTACGCCAGCATTCCCAGTGACCACCTAGACTTCTACCTGTTACAACGCCAAGTCCAACTTCTATATAGAGAGATGACAGTACTAACAGTGCTTCACGCTATATGAAATAGCAATCGCTGGGTTTGGTAATAAGACCAAGTGTGCTCCTGAACATTTATGTATTGGATCAGAAACTGGAACCCAGCCTGAACAGAACTGTTGGCTTCACAGAGCTCTATCATCATTTCACTGATTCCATAGGGAACTGAGTATGTTACCTTTTTCCTCAGGCGGTGGATAGGATTAATCATCCCCCTTGAGTGTTCACAGAAGTTAATATTGCAACCTGATGATGGGAGCATTTCTGAAGAAAGGAGCGAGCTTCAGCCCTTCAGCTTTGGAAAGAAACAGCCAAGAGAAAATGCAGAGCTTCCAGTCTATTAGCTTGAAGCACCTTATACAGGCTACAGAAAGCTTCTGAGTACCGACAGGGTACTGAATTTAATATATGCCTCTTCGTCCTTCATTTTCTGTTGTCTACTTTAAAAATACTAATTTTCTAGGTTTTATTTATCCCATTCTTAAGCATTCTTCTTCATGAAATAATAAGGAACCTTGGACAAATCTTAGAGATTATGGATATCATGACTACTTCAACACTCAGCTTCGCAAAAGTTAGTACTTAAGTTTCAGTTTTAGGTTGCCAGCAAGAGTAGATTTGATCCAATAAAGCAAATTACGGGGCCACAGCACTTCATGGAGGGTAGATATTTAAATATAAAATGCATTAATGTTTAACAAAGTATTTGCAGAGGGCAATTCCTTAAGTTACATAATTCAGTGTGAGCAGGTAACTTCTTTGGCTACTTGGCTATTACCTTGGTTTCCATGAGCACTGTTTTCACTCCTGCTCAAATACTTGGTTTAGTGTAAGATTTGAAATAACAGTGATGGATGCAGATGCGGTACTGAAAGACAGTTTGTGCAATAGCAATCTGCTCTATTCACATGATCTGGCAATGCTAACATGAAGCAAAAGGAAAAGACTTAACATCCTCTTTTAGTCCCTTCCACTTTTACTCCTTTCTTTTTTCAGTGAAGTCATATCTGAATACAGAATTTAAAATCTGAAAAACTGTAGTGCTGCATGATAAAACACTTTAAAACATATAGAACAAGATGAGCCTTTTTTCCTGGGTCTACTAAAATATGTTTTAATATTACTTTCTTTCTCTGGTGCAATAAAATACAGATTTTTATTTTTTTCCACAGGCTACATGCAGTTATGTAGTATCTTATGGCAATTTGTACCTGATAATATGTGCCAGATTAATGCCTTGTAAGGCCTTATTCGTGAATTGCACAGAAGCAAGGTTTTCTAATCACAAAAAAAAAACCCATTGTATTTTGTCAATCTACAAAGTTATCAACATGCAATCTAGAGAGAAAGAAGTCTTGTTTTATTAAAAGATTGAATCAGCTTTTCCTCTCCTTTATCTTATTTATATCTTTCAAGCAGCACAGGGATTAAGATGTGGTGTTCAAAGTCTTGCTCCATCCAACTGGCCGCATTAGGTGCAAGCTCATGCATAAGCAGGATGCATAGCTTAACTAAGCATGTTATGAACTGGTCAGGTAAAGGCATTTGAAATGGGCTATACACTCATGAACTGTAGTTTTCCATACCATAACACAATAGACATAGACCAGCTTTCATTAAGTCACCCAGCAGCAAGAATACCTACAGTCAAATGAGAACATTCTAATACATAAATATTTGTATCTACAGCTGCTCTAGCAAAAATATATATTAACAAAACATCATTAGAGAAAGGCTTTTATTGGTCTCTTGTTCTGGAAGTAAGCATTTCTTTTTACTTTCTTCTTTTTTAATATTTAAAAAAAATTAAAAAAAACTTTTAAAAATTATTAGTGTATTACAAGTGGAAACTAGGCAAGCTGGTTGTAACAGGATTGCAATTTAAATCTTTTTGAAAACAGTATCCTTAATTACCTGAATAAATGAATATCCCTAAAATGAGTAGAATAAAGCTGGACTGAATATTTTACTGAATATTTTGTTGCATGGTTTTCCAGCAAGTTTTGTAGAAAATAATGTGAATAACACTTGAAGCTGCAGGTGCCAAAATGTTAAGTGTTTCATCTTTTTCTCACTGAAAAATTATTTTGTTCCTGTTGATCAGGCTATAAATATTTTCAGAAAGGCAAAAAATAATAAGGAAAAAAACCAGTGTTGTGTTAATTAACTGTTCAACTATGTTGTATGTTATTTAACATAATCTACTACTTAATGTATGTCTGAAATTAAAAGCATTCTAAAGGACTTAGAAAATCAATGCATCTGCAATTCATGGGAATAATATAGTGAGATGTGTAATACAGTCCTATGTCATAGGACATTTTCATCTTCTATAATATCTGACTTTTTTTTTTTTTTCCAAATGGACATCTTATGATACCTATTTGAGAACAAGATGTGCATTTTATAGACGTATGTCAGTTCTAAAGCCCTGTTGTGAACAGACATTTGAGTCATCGCCAACAACCACTGGCATTTTTCTCCTATCATTTTACTTCTAGCTTGTTCCAGTGTTGGTGAGTTGGTGATTTTCTGACTACACCTTACCTGAGTAAATGAAACTACTCAAACTGTGTGGAGGCAGCTGCTTCCTTGATGGGAGGAGTTCATCATGAGGCAAACAGAAACCATGAAGAGGGATGCAGCTGTGCCTTTTCATTACAGTACATGATTAGAAATACAGAAATTTCCCCATCCAGCACGATGAATATTGACACCAACTCTGCAAGCCCCCAGTGAACAGGAGGTAGGACGTGTGCAGCCACAGAGTATCAAAGCTGATCAGCTTTCTTGTAGTGGGAGACTGGACCCTCTGAGGTTGGTAGTGTTTAGTTCATTCATCTTTCTTACAAGTCAACTTGTGATGGCCACTGAATGGAGCAGATGTTTTGCCGAGTTTTTAGCTCTACTGCTAAGTCTAAATACATTCTATGACTTCTGGAATTTTGACTAAGATCAGGATTTTAAATACTCTCATCACAAAATTACAATCCTCTTCTATGGTGTGATTGGGATGAAAAATCAAGTATGCTTTCAAAAGCTTCCATGGGAAGTGCCTTTCAAACCTGATTCATCCTTCTAGTGCAGCCTGAGGTAGGTGTTTGTAATCTCTACTTTGCTGTTACGCCTCCTGACAAGTGACATCCATTTTTTCAGCTCATTTATTGAAAGATGCTTAATATGTCTTCAGTGGAGGTCAAACTTCACTTAGTCTGGAGGCAGATATGCATGGAAAGTCAGTACTTGCTACAGAAATTTTTTGAAATTACTTGCTTGTTCCTAAACTTCCTCCTTTTTTCAAAAAATGTCAATCAAGCTACCAGGATATGTTGAAAAATGTCATGGTCAACTGGGTTATTACCCTTATCATTAAGCAGGAGACAACCCTGTCATAACTTTAATATCCTCTGACTGACTGAAAAGCCTCCTTTTGCTGCTGCTGCAGCTGTTTCTCAGAGCAGAAAGGCTGATTCCTTCCTATTTTTTACTCTCCCTAGGGGCATACTCTTTATATAGACAGGATACTATTAGATACTACCTAATTCTTTGTGCTCCTTGGAGTTGGGGTGGCTCCTCTGAACAGATCATGGGACTGGGGTATGCAACAGCAAAAATGAAGCAACAAAAACACATTACCAGTTTACTTAAACTGGGAATTCCTAAGCTATGGTGCACATGCCATTAGTGCTTTATAAGCTGCTTCAGAGTGATTCTCAGATACCAACAAGAAAAATACATTGGCATATAAATGATGATACTCAAGCAACCTTACTTGGGAGACTGATCAAGATTGAAATTGTCCAGATTTAAATACAAACATTTAACCTTCAGCCTTGGTAGATCTGTATCTGATAGCTCAAAGAATCCATTCTCACAGGTTTTACTGTATTTTGGCATCTAAACTGCACATAAGTTTTAAGTGTGTACTGAAAATGTCCTTCTGAACAGATGTCAGTCTGTGAGCTTGTGCTCATGAACTACTAAGACTCCTCAAGAAATATCTAAGAAAAGAAAGCTTGTTGGTTATAGGTTTAAATTCATTATACAAGCTTTTTTATTTTTAATTTAAAAAAAAGGGGGGGGAATAAGCAGGAAAGACTGAAAACTACATTCTTAAAATGAACACCTCATGAACAACACAAAATTAAGGCCTTCAGAGGGAAATAGTGTCTGCCTCCACCTGGAGGTCTAGCCCTCTCCATTGGCTACACACACCAGCTATTTCAGTAGACACTACAAGTAGGTGCAGGCTCAACCGCTAATTGTGAGAGAGTGGATTTCACTCCCTCTGCAACTGTGGATGCTCAAAAGGATTGAGCATTTCGGTAAAACACCTTCACCAGTGCCAGTTACAGCAGAACAGCTCTACAAGAGTTTCATCTGTTTAGGCATCCGAGATTTACATCCTTCTTGGCCACCTGAGGAATCATCTTGAGGTAGCTAGCCATTATTAAGCCAAAAACCTTTCATGTCTTCATATATATCTATACTGGAAGATACATAGTTTAGAAGCATCCAACATACCAAGGAATCTACGGATTTGTTTCAGTAGACAGATTTCCTACCTTCATTATTTATTTCATAAAATCATAGAATAGTTAGGGTTGGAAAGGACCTTAAGATCATCTAGTTCCAACCCCCCTGCCATGGACAGGGACA